>JAQGCH010002858.1:0-11750 GCA_034699485.1 Nanhermannia elegantula
CTTTTATATTGAGCGAATAGATGGCGCTCAAAGGCTTTAACTTTCAATAGAAATATTCAAAAGTTGTTATAAATGAAAGTTCTTGAGCCGTAAATACCTGGAGATATTCTAGAATACTGTTGTGTCAAAGCTGAGTGTAATATAGACTTTGGAGGCGATAGCGTTGTGATAGATGTGGTGGAATCGGGCAAAACGGCCACATTATTACTGGAACGTCGCCGTCCTCTACGGTGTTGAATCTGCTTAATAGTTGGCGCATTTGACGGCGTGTTTGAGCCATTATTACTATTATTGTGTTGTTGTGAGGCTTGCAATGAATTAGCTTTGGGTGAGATAAACAAAAATCAATCAAATAATTTACTTTTGAATAATGTTTGAAATTACAGTTTGTCTTACAGTTTAATAGTTGGTCGGGATTTGTCAACAGTATATGAGTGTCTGCTTGGAAGTCATCGAGAATGGTGTCCAGATCACAGAACGCGTTCGTCCCCCCGTCCAGACCTTCTTCGAGAAATTTTAAATCTGTTGATGACAGTTCTCGAAGTTCTGGTGAATGTGATGATAGTTCCTATGTTCGTAACAATCATAATATGTAAATATCTATATGTTTGCAAAAGTTTAGCTGACAGACCGATAGCTACACAGCATATAAAACTACAATTAACTTATAAAGTGCAGTGAGGAATAAGTTTTAAAGAATTAAGCGTCAGATAGAAAACAATTTAAACAAAGAGATAATGAGTTTGTTGAAGTGAAATAATGGCAAAAAATTATAAAAACGTGACTTTCCTTTACCGTATTATGATTATGCGCTGCAGCCCATAAATGGTTGTTGTGATCGATTGCGGTATTAACGATAAATGGCATTTTCTATCTTAAATCTCTTCGATTTAATGTTCATTATTGATGTGTTTGTCTTATTTAATGCTAACATCAATTATTTGTTTTTTACTCAATATTTAACCCATTCCTCAACCTTAAAGCCATCCGCGAGTCTTCCAACAGCACTGCATTCGTGAGATAAAGACAGAAAAACTTTTATAAAAATTTGTTGAATACAATTTGATTTTTTAAAAGTATATTTAGTTTCATATTGAGGTCATTTTCATTGAAAGAGAGATTCGATTCAAAGAGAAAGTGAGAAATAAAGAGTTAAACTTTGGATTCGCGATATCCTCTATTTAGTGATATCTCGAATATATTGTTCGTATACTTTCTTTTTTTAACACATTTATGTACAAATCGATAAGTCATTATCTAATTGTGCATAAGTTACTATCAAAAGTGACTCTAATTTGCATTTTAAGCTTCAACCGTCTCTACATTGAAGGTCAGTCACGATAATTGTATGATAAATAAAATCAAAGAAAAAAATTAGTTCAATGCAAAATTGTTTATAAGATCAAACCATACATTCATGTTATACCAAAACATATAACTTGTTAACAGAGTATTGAATTAATAAACTGTAAACTTTCATGTTTAAGGAAATGAGAGACAAACGATTAATAGTTATTTAATAATAGTTTTAATGATTATCATTGATCGCAAGGAAGTAAAAATAAGTTTTGCAATAATGAAATTTTTCTATTATTATCGTGTAAATGATAAGACTCTAATTGATTTATAACCAACAGACAGGATTACACTTGATTTGTTAGTTTATTCAGTTATCAGTAGGTATAATAAAATTACAAATGAAATTATTTTCTACTGTAGAAATGTTTTTGCCATCCTTTCGATTCTGTCTGCGATCATCTTTTTGTATTGCTTTTAGTGAGACTCCAATTAAATAAATAGCAGTAATTTGTTGAGTATCATAGTCGAGAAAATTTTAAATTCAATTTCTGTCAGCGAAAAGTATGACAACATATTAAATGCAATTCACAAACACAATAAAGTTAATTGAGTTTCAATAAAATTCATTATAAAAACGCAATTTAAAGCTTTTCACTCAAATTTTGATCACTTAATGTAATGGAAAGTCTTGTTAAACAACAAGAGTCTTATTGTACAGAAATGTAAAAATAAATAGTAATTACATTTTAAGAAATATAGCGACAAAACAGTTGTTGTGAACAAAATTAGTTTCTTTTTGGGACCTAAATCGCACACTTCTTCTCATAAGTTGTTTCACTTAATTATATTTTGGCAAAACTACAGTTACACGGGTTGTAAAAAAAACTTTAAAAATAGCTATTCTATGAAGTGATATACCGGTACTTTTCTAATCAGCAGCACTTTCTCAAATTTATTTTTTATTCTTAAAATGAAATAAGACACCACTCAAAGAAATTTATCTTAAAACATAAGTTATTCGTTTGCTTTATCGTAATATAATTTGTCACTACAGAAATTATTGACATCTTTACTGGTTTAAGTATACTAATCATCTAATTCTAGCTTCTCTTTCCAGATAATAGGCAGCAGACTGTTAAACAGATTGCCTCCCGTTTCCCGTCATTTTCTTCCACTCAAAGCCGTGTCCCATTATTTCAATTGCTATATATTTTTTTGTAAATTTAAAACTTAAAATTATTAAATAATAATACAAATGTATTTCACTTTTAATAATATTTCATTGAATAAGATATTATTGAAATTTTAAATATTCATATGATTCAGTTTTTCATATTTATTAGTGATGAGCAGGCTCACAGGCTCAGACTCGAGACTCGGGTTCAGGCTCGCAAAATTTTTCAGGCTTAGGTTCACAATTTGAACCAGGCTCGAGCCTGAAAAATAAACTGTTAAGAAAATTGTGCAAAATAGCTATTGAAGTCGTATCAATATAGCAAAACAGACTCTAAAAACTCTACTCAATCTTTGATGTGCTCGGAATCTATGCTTAAATTCTTCAATTCTGAATAAATAACTCATTTAATATCTGAATAAAACTCAATTTATTTCGATTGAATAAAATATAATTTTTCTATAATTTAATTTACTAAAACCTCCTTTCAATGTCAGGCTCAGGCTCAATGGTTTTAGGCTCGAGCCTAGGCTCAGTTTTTCTCAATTTGTTTAGGCTCAGGCTCGCCACTGTGCCTGAAAGCTTGAGCCTTGCTCATCGCTAATAATTATTAACTTTATTTAATTGGATTTTATGATAATTGTAATAATTATTCATAGTTCATAATTCATAATTCAGGAAATTTTTGTCTCACAAATTAAAATTTTTAGCAAAAATATTTTAATACTTAAATGAATTGTCTTATGATTTTATTGTTTAAACTTATAAAACAAAATGTTTTGCAAAACTTGAAAGTTCGGCCAAACGAAATTAGGGGAAACGGCATCTAATCATTGAACAGATTAGTTTTTTCCTCAAAAGAACAAAAATATTATTTGATAACTATAACGGAGTATTAGGTAATGAACTTTTAGACTGTTATATTTGTTAAAGTGTTTGATTTATAGAAATTCAGTTCGAGCTGAATCGCTTTATTTCATTATATGGGCTAAACTTTTAAATGTTAACACTGATATCGAATTAAAAAGTAGAAAAAAACTTCATAAAGAAAGAGTATTTAATTTTTGAGTTCAAACATTAAAATGATAAGAGTGATCAAAATATTTTCCAGTAGTGGTTTTCCATTCAGATATGATAAACCAATTAATACATAAGTCCTTGTACTGTATGATATTCAAGTGTTATCAAATTGCAAATTATTTTAATAACTTTCTATTTATTCAAATTATTAAATTTATATCAAAATTCTTAAACGGGTTAAAACTCAGACAAATTGAAATATATATCAATTTATAACTCAGGAAATGAACATTTTTAATGAATGAACAGATAATATCCTATCTGATAGTCATTTGCTTGATTAGTCTGAAGTAAACTTTCATTTTTAACTTATAATTTACTTTTCGTGATTAATTTCATGATTTTAGTGACTATTTTTAACCGCTAAAGAATTCAAAATGAATGGTTCGTCTCATATCTCAACATTTCTTGACATGCATTACTCGATTGATTTGTATGATTAGCTTATATTCATTTCTGAATAAATTATTACTTTTTTTGGTCCATTACATTCTCTTAATTATAACTTAAAAATACTTAAGTGTAAAAAGTTTTTTGCTTTTTCGTGGATATGTTATAAAAGTTTATATTTATAATTCAATAAGCAGTTTATTTTTATTTTGCATTATTTTTGCTGTCGGTTTGTTTATTATATTTAGAAAACTTTCTATCATTTAAATAAAGTTTTCTGACTCCACCTCAATAATTGCAAAATCGATGCTTGAAATGCAAATTTCACATAAATTATTTTATGAAACATTATTTCTTTATGTTATGAAAGATTATAATAATCGAGTTCTATTGAATGCAGTTAAAGCAGACGTAAAGCAGACAATAATTAACAAAATGCGCGATTTTTGTAACTTTAAATTTCAAATTTCCGTACAATTTAATGAGAATCACATGTCGTATCAAACAGTTAATAGCGCTTTAATTGAGTTTCCTTTAATAAAATCAAGTTTATTGAATAATATATAAATATGAAATTACCGGTAATAAAAATTTTCTACATTTAAAAATACTTTTTGCTATAATTTCTTTTGAATACTTAGCAATTGGAGAAACTTTTTGTGAGAATTTTTGTGAGGATGGGAGAGTTGATAACGCATTTTCATTCTCTAAGTATACGGAAAGATAAGGTCTGGTATTTTGACGCAAAACTAAAGAAAGTTAGTGCTGAATGGGTCACAATTTCTGAATTTTTTAATGACAAACGAGTAAATAGTATTAACACAATCTTCATGAGTGTCAATCCTCACGGCAATGATTCAAAACCTGTTGTTTATGTAATTGAAAAAACTAAATATTACTTATTCAAGAGAAATGAAAGCACTTTTGGACCGCTTTCTATATCATTCATTCCGATGGAGAGTAAAGATCAAGTATATATACCATCAAAATGGCTCTGGTGTGTAGGCATACATATAAGTACTATCGGTCCCAAATGGTTCCCGAAGAATATTGACGAAGGATTGACTTTAAGGGTTAATGAACTTTGTTTCCATATGAAGTGATGGATAAAGACTGGCCTAAAAAAGATATCCATTCGACGATCCGATTAAAGGTCTGAATAAAATTGATGCCGTTTTCGCTTTACCGACAGATATTGATCCGCTTAACGAACAAGTGGTTATTTTGGAACAATTCAAATATTGTCTGTTTCGTATAGTAGAGAAAAATATAACCAAAATCAAGAGATACAGAAAAGACAACAGATCTCATACATGCAAACAAATCTAGTGATAAGAATAATAATTTTCGCCTATTTTTGGTTATTTTTGGCATAATTATAGTTGTTATGATCGTTGTTATAATAACGACAACCGTAAGCATTATTTATGAGAAAAAATTTGCGCTCTCGACCATATCAGAGCTTTTACATAAGGGTTCAAAATCAATTAGAAGTGAAGATTCTGGTCAAAAGACTGGGCAGTACTGTTATTACAATTGATTCAGAGGCCGGTAAACCATTGATCGCATCTTTTAGCGGAAGGAAACGTTTCCAATTAGTCAAGAATTAAATAAAAACACTCGTAATCTGAAGTCTCAAAACTAGCGCTAACCCTAAGTGACCGCAATCTAATACTGTTATGAGAGCCTCCAAATCACCACATGAAACAAAACTAAGGAAAGCAATACTTAATAATTGAAAGACATGAGTGAAAAACAAACTTAACAGATATAACATATAAGAAACCTTTAATTTAATTGAGAAACTAATGTCATATTTAGTTAATATTATTTGGAAAGCCAATAAATAAAAGATATTTTGGCCGTAACTTAACTGAACAAAAACTTGGCGATTGATTTTGAGTGAACAGATGCAACAAAACTTGAACTATAATTTGTATGTGAATAAAGCGAAGGGAATTCTCTGGAGGTCATTAACCTCTAATCTTATTCGACCAAACGGAAGGTCTCCCCCAAGATTTTCACGCGTTTCACTTATTCATCGGATCGAAAATCCTGGATAGAGAAGAGTATGACCCCTTTGACCCCTTAAAACACGAGAAACTATTACTTAGGACTTAACAAAATTTGATAATTTATTTGTATTCAACTTTTCAAACCTTCTTATCACTGAATTAATAAAACTCTTATTTATTTCTACCAAATAAATGAAACAAATTTACAGAAACTTTCTTTTTATGGCAACTTTTTTTGATTCTAATATTACTTTCAATGAACTACGAATTGCAGATTAAGTGGGTTTAGAGCTTATGTTAAAGTGATTTTAGAGCAATAAAATATTCTTAACTTGTTTAATATCACGGGTACTTATTTATCACTTCTTAAAGAGAAGCTAAGCTTCGAGTCTAAGACATCTTTAAGTAATGATAGCATTCTTATGGTTACAAAGAGTTATATAATAAGCATGTCTTGGAATGCAATACTTTTTAAATTTCAAATAAGAGCTCATTATTAATACTCGTTATCCAAAAGTTTCGAAACGATAAGCGAAATATATTAAGAAAAATTATATGGTACTAAAGATCTACTTTAAACATCATGACCGGTATTACAAGTTCATAATTGTATTACATATTTAATACGTTAGCCTCGAAAACACATCGATAGAGAGCAGCAAAGAATTAGTAAAACAAAACTCTATGCACACTAAATGAAACCCCAGTCAAACGAAAGTGAGAAATATTTTCTCTCCAATTCTGTCCCACATTAAGCTCCAGATTTATAAATAATTGAATGATTCATAAGAGATAAGAAAAACTTAATTCATAACTTATTTTTTCTTCTTTGTTAAACTGATTCACTCTTTCTTTGATAAATAGAAGTTTATTTCAAGGAATTTGAGGCGAATATAAATAAAACAGTTCTCTACTATTCTTATATATAATTTAAGATTGAAAACAAAATATAGAATTAATAGCTATCTGTTTATCAAAGAATCTAAAGTGACTTTAAAGTAATCTAAATTTGGACACTTTTATAGATTGAATAGAAAAATAAAAGCAATTAATTTTAACTAAAGTATAGATCAAACTATAGATCACAAAAGATAATGAATTATCACTTTTATTAACATAAGAATAATATTAGAATCAATTCAATTAAGAATCTAATTATTCTAAATTTTAATTATTTTATTTGTTGAATAATTAAAATTTAATGACTAAAAAGCTTACAAATTAACGTATTTTCTAAGATTTTATTATTTTGTGTTCAATTTTAAAGAACTTTCTAAAAAAACCTAAAACTCTTTGAGCATTGAATAGGCTGTAAAAAAGCTGGAATTTTAATGCTGTTCTGTTACGAATTTCTAAAGCATGGGTTGTGTTGTCGTTTATTAAACCTTTTCTGATTCCATTCACCTTTACTTGAGTTTCATTCACAATTCATTCACCTCTTCTCGAGTCCAATAAAGTGCGTCATTGCAGTGCATTTACAGCGCAACTGTTTTCATGCTATACCGATAGTATAGTAATATATATACGAACAATGTATACAATAAGTGTATTTTTCTAATTCATTTCAATGTTATTCATATTTGCATTTTAACACATTTGTGATATACAAAGCTTTAACAAATTGCTGTTTATATACTACACATTAAATAATACCGTTTTCACTACACTATTACCAGATATTTAAGTTAATTTATTTTATGTAGGCTTCAAATAAATCAATTTTCTTTCTTTTTACAAAATCTGTTTCTAAAAAGTCTGTTTTAGAAGTTTGGCTTAAATTTTGAGAGCTATCTCATAAATCTGAATTCAATTTTTAACTTCTAGTAAAAGGTTATAATATATTGGATTTATTTAGCTTTTCTGCGAAACTATTTGTGGTGTTTTTCTACTTAATCTTGTAAAATAGTTAGTTTCCTGTGAGTCCAACACTCAAATAGATGAGCACTACTTTATTAGTTAGGTCTCAATCCATAGCAACCATTCTTTAGGTTAAAAAACTTTTAATAACTTTCTCAAAATTGAATTCTTAAGAAATGAATGAAAAATTGCAAATTATTTGAAATATTGGCGTAAATATTGGATTTTTAAATAAATGATTTTCAAAATGAAATGATTAATCGTATAATTTGCAAAAATTTTACAAAGTTTACAATAATTCATACGGAATGACTTTCACTAATAAGTGGTAAATTAAAATAAAGACTAATAGCTGTAAATTTGATTTATAAAAAGTTTGAGTTTGGTTACAATGTATGACAAAAACAAGTTATTGATATTACCTCTCATTGCATAAGCAAATTACTAAAAAACATGAGCGGAAACTTACACTTTAAACAAGTTTTATAGAAGAGATAACTCGAAATTCGACCAAACGAGAAGATATTTCATCTCATATCAAATGAGTATCTCTAAGAAAAACTTTAAAAATATTAGACTACTATCTGCTGATCACAAATCATATTAAAAGATTTCCAAATATTTTAAAAATACCTTTGAATTATTGGATTATTATTCAAAACTCTTAAATAATAAAGAGATTTAAACTTTTTGGGAATTATCTTGAAATTCATGCATGAATTAGGGGTTTTGGTTATTATGAGAAATATTCATAACAAATGATATCTAATTTTTGGCTCATGTCAGTAAAAATTGAAAAGTTCATTGAAATATTTGATTTTATTACCACATTTGGTCATAAAAACTAAATTCGACTCACGTTTATCACAACCAAAATATTTCATTTTACTCAGAGTAAGGGTTGACTTCAGAATTGTGAAACTTAATTAATCATTAGAGGTCTTAAAAAAGTAAATTAAATGTAGAAAAGTTAGCAAATGTCTGAAAATGCAAATTAAAAGAAATGCTTAATTGTTCGGAATAACAATTAAATAAATGTTTGATGATATGCATAACACAATCCTTTCAAGGGTGGCATCGAATGAGCTTAACTAATAAATTGGGCGTCAATTTGTTTGTCAATTTGATTTATTTAATTTTATTTATTTTTCATTTCTTATTTTTGTTGTTGAGAGTAATTATAAAAGAAAATTACATAATAAGAAATCGGATGCTTTTATTAACGAGCAAAGAGCTCATCAATCATTGATAAAACAAACGTTATTTATAACTTTTAATCTGTTAGTGGACTTTTATGCAATAGAAGTGGTTAACAATTAAGATCTGGTTAATAGAATAAAATAATTATTAAATATAAGTAGGTATTCATAGAGAGATAATTGTCTCGAATGAAACAATGAATATTCTAGTTTCAAAAAATAAGTTTAATGCGTTTAATAATAGAATTGAAAGTGAAATCATGCAATGCGGAAATGTGATTGCCTTTGCGTTTGGTAAACATTCTTTCAAATAATTATAGTTTGTCATAGAAAAAAACAAATTATGATAATAAAATGCTAATTCAAAGATGTGGTCAAACAAGATATACAGACTATGAGAATCGCAATATGGCCACAAACAAGAGGCATATATGTTGACCCACTAAAAAGTTTTCGCTATCTAAACAACATTATTAGCTTTTTCTCAATTAGCAAAGACTAAAAATAAATGAAAAACAACTTTCACAGTTTGATAATTGGGTCGACGCTTTCACTTGAAGAGAAAATTTCACTTTAAAAGCTTTCAAACTTTTATTACATTCATGAAGACAATAATCAAAATAAGGAATTCTTTCAAATCTTTTTTTGTATTCTAATTACTCTAAAGCTATTTATCTGTTACAGAAATTATTTTTTAGCTCCGAACAAGTGTCATGTCAATGATGTAAGCAGTGATGGCACTCACTATTCACAAATTAATGGTGAAATTAATTAAAGCAAAGCACTATCAGCTACAAAAAATGCTCAAAACGCTGTTAATTTTAGTGATTTTTTTAAACAAGTTTTTACTATTAGTAAAAACTCTACACAAAAAATTCAAATGTTATTAATGAAAATTTATGAAATAATTTATGATAATTTCTAAACCAAAATTTGAGGCTCATTAGGATTTTGCCCAATACAACACAGTCAGGTATCGAAACTATTAACAGACAAAAAATGCTTCGAATAAAACATTTCTTACAATTTAGAAACAAAAGGCTGACTCACTATTAAGATCTATTTTTACCATTGAGTTACAGGCTATCACCGAAAACAGCAAAGAATAAAAAAATAAGAACAGGATTCTAGAGATTCTATATGATTCTTGACGTCAAAAATTAAAGGATTCAGAAATTAGATTTAATAAGTATTACTATTTATTAGAAAGAATTGTTTTTTGTCCCTCGAGAGTGGAAAATAATGGCAACGAAGTGGGCCAATGTCCTCCAGTGATCTTTCTCTCAACAGGTTCTCAGCAACAGAATCGGTCGTATGAGTGCATTGCTCTCATGCAAGTCAACGTACCATCAATGAACCTCACGAGAGACGCGAATAAACCAATACTATAGTGTATGCACTTTTCAAGTCAATACTTTATTGCACACAAATCATGGAAAATACATTTTTTCTAACATTTTTAAATCGTTCGAAGCGATTAACACTTAATCTATTAGTTGTTCGTTAATAACTATTACTTTATATTCTCGTATTGTTTAGTACTTTAAAATGTATTTATTTAGAAATTATGTCTCTTTTAATAATTCTTATGATAACTCATTTCTCTCATGAATTTTAATAAAAAGTTATGAATAACTTAAGACATAATTTAGAGCTAAGTTTTGAGCTCTCAATCAATTATAATAAAAAAGAAACAATAAGAACAATAAAAATGGTATTTAATTTTCAAGGTATTAATAGTCGGATAAATGGTATGTAAGACATATTCAAACACAAATCAAATCTTAGCCAATCATTAATTCTTAAGACTCAAACTCAAACATTAGATATGAAATAAATAACTTATTTAAACACAATTTCTTATATTTTTCTATTCTTATCAATTGATTGAAACCTCCAATAAAGATATTTATAAATTTGATTATAAATAATCGTATTTTGTATTTATATGGCTTTTAAAAATTCTTAACATTAATCTAATTGAAAAATATGGCTTTACTTTTAGCGCTTGAGCTCTATTTTGGTTTAATAGAGAAACTTATTTGTAATATAAACCCATTAAAAAAGTTAGATATATATTATTTATAACTAAAATTAAAATTTATAAGCTATGGTATAATGCAATATATTTTCGGTACAAATAGGCATACATTAGGCCAACAAATACTGATAGACATGAATAGCAGCTGAATAGTAGAGCTATTTATTAAAATATGGATTCAATGCCGAAACAATTAATGACTCTCAAGTCCATAAAGTTGAGCAAAAGTATAAAATAATAAATAAAATAATAATAAATATAATAATGAAATATAATCTTAAAGTAAAAGTAATGAACTTAAGTTTAACTAAAATAAGTATAGATAATACGCCGCTGTCGTACACTAGAGTTTATGTATCGTTTCTCTCTTTAAGGTCGTTGACTCTCATGAGTTCACTCACCTTAAAAAGTCGTTCTCTTGCAGTTCAGTCAACAAAGTTTTTGCAATAAATATAACAAAATTTTCCAAATAATATAAGACAATAAGGATTGCACACAATTTCACTTAAATAACAAATAACTGTCACAATTAAAATGTTGATAAATAACAAAATATTAATATATAAATAAAAAAAAGTTGGTCTCAATCCCTGATCGGTTTGAATACTTCTAATAGAGTAATAGTAAGTTTGTTCACCATAATAGACATGATGTGCTTAACACAACACACACTCAGTCGCACAACACTCCGCACA
>JAQGCH010002859.1:0-11750 GCA_034699485.1 Nanhermannia elegantula
GTTAGGAGTGATACACATAGTACGTACGCAGTCATGGGGGAGGGGGAGTTAAACTAATTTTTAAAATGCGTACGCGTACATAGAGATAACATAGACACGTACGCTAACAGGGAGGGGAAGGGATCTGAAAACAGACCAAAACTGCGTAACATCACCCCTTATGTAAACTTCTTTTTCGCCGGTAAATACCAATTTTTATTCCAGTTTTATTCAACCGGAGAAAACCGCCGAAAATAAAATTTTAATTTCACCGAAAAAGTTTATCTCTATGTATACTTCAGAAAAACCATTAAAATACTTAATATAAGTAATTATCAAATAGTGAAACAAATACTGGAATAATGCAAAGCAAGGAAAAAACTTTTGGATTACATTTCTTAGAACACAAGTTCTCTCTTTAGTTAAAATATTCATTTTTTGCATTTGATTAATAAAATGTTTAATTTATAAATTAAAGTCATAAAAGTTTCACTTATAAGTCATAATATAAATTGCAATAATGTTTTGATATGAAAGATATAATAAATAATTGAAAAATATTGAAGAATATTATTTAAATGAAGTGATAATAACTGCTAATAAAAGAAAAACTATAATCCAAATGCACGCACAAACATATCCGAGCCATACATAGTTATATAGAAAACTCGATCCTTTAAGCATAATATTGCGCAACGATATTATCGGTAAAGTTTGAGGTAAAATATAACTAATGTTTCTCAAAAAACGTGGCATTCCTTCCAACGGCCACATTATACCGGACAATATCAGGTTTTGGTAAAATATACCCAAAGCTATCATTATAGCCGACTGTTCGTCGACACAAAGAGATGATAAGAGGAGACCAAAACACATTCCACACATTCCTTGCATGAAAATCATTAAAACAGTCAATAAAAAGGAGCCTTTAATCGGTGTTTTAAAGATGAGAAAAGTGAATAATATAACCAAAAATGTTTGAAATATTAAAATAATCACTTGAACTATGATTTGCGCGATAAGTATTTCGTGGATCTTAACGCCGGCCACAAGTGTCCTCTCGAGTAATCCTTCTTTACGTTCCATAACTATTGATACTGCGGTTACGCCGACAGCGAGAACATAAGTGATGATCAGTACTATTCCCGGAGTCATAAAGTTTTGATAATTAAGACCATGCGATCCATAAACTGGTTCATTGAATTTAATTAATGGGTTGACTGATCGCGGATTTATAGGTTCAGACGTATTTGTATTTCCAGTGCTGGTAAATAAGTTTTCAACCAAAAAATGCTGAAATTTCAAGTCGGCCTTAAGTAACACTTTAGTTATCGTTTGAGAAATAATAAAATCACTGCAATCTCCATAATATTGAATCGTACTTTTATAGATATCGAGCTCATTCACATTTAAACCAGAGGTCATTCTTGTGATCAGCGCTTCTGTAAAATCTTTATTAATCATTAACGCGCCGTAAGTTTTGCTATTTTCTACTGATTTAATTGCCGTCTCATTTGAATCATAGTTTTTGAAAATTATAGTACTATTGTCGACGTGTTGTAAAAACAATGTACTCAAAAACATTTGCCGAGGGTTTGAAAAATTGTCGAATTCTTGGTTATAAAGCGCTATTTTAAGATCATATGGTTCTACACCAATACACAGACAGAATAGTATTATACAAATTGTAGGCAATAATATTTGAAATGCTAGTAATGGCTTATTCCTAATGAGCTGAAGGAAATTTTTATGCTCGAGAGCGAAAAGTCTGCTCTGAAGACTAGACTTATATTGATTTTCAACTTTATTATCAGCTTTTTTATCAGTTTCGATCAAATTTTTATTGCTGTCAATCATTTCACTAACAGGTTGGCCATCAGTTGGATTTTTATCACTGATATTAGTTGACCGACTGTCAGGACGCGTATCGATATAATTCTGAGGCATTTCGATATAATTCGGATCATCTTTATTATTACTGCACATCTTCAGAAAAACTCTCTCCAAGTTTTGAACCCTATAATGTCTTAATAGAAAATTAGGCGAGTGTTCGACTAAGAGGTTTCCATTTCGCATAAGAGAGATGATGTGTGCTCTTCGCGCTTCTTCTATGTAATGCGTTGTTATTAATATTGTAATCGATTCTTCTTTTGAAAGACGAGTCAAATGCTCCCAAATTTTCTCTTTAAGCAAAGGATCGGTTCCAACTGTTGGTTCATCTAAAATAAGAAGTGGCGGACTGTGAACCAAAGCAACTGATAATGAAATACGTCTTTTCTGTCCACCACTCAAGGTTTGGATCTGTCGTCCGGATTCGGGTAAATCGAGATAATAGGACAAAGAATTGATTCTATTAACAGTTTGTTCTTCAGTCATACCATATATTCTGCCAAAATATATGAGCGTTTCATGAATAGTAAATTCTTCATAAAGAGCTAATTCCTGAGGCATATATCCAACACCTATTCCGGGAATTTTATTGTTAAAAAAACCTGGTTTTTGACCATTAACTCTAACAATACCAGACTTTGGTTTAATTCGACCTAAAATTAGTTTTAATAAAGTTGTTTTTCCACAACCACTCGAACCAAGCAATCCATAAATTGCACTTTTGGGTAGAGATATATTGATATCTTTCAACACTCGCTCATATTTTCTACTTTTTCCATAAGAAAAGTTAACATCTCTTACTTCGACAGTCAAAGAATCCCAATTGAGTGTATGTATTGGATCAGGTGTTGATTGTTCAGGTTGTGGTTCTTGTGGTGCTGGTGTCATATTATTTACTCCTGTTTCTTGTTCATTAAGGTTATTGATCTGTATCTTAATTTCTGTCTCAGGAATATCATTAGTTTTCTTAGTGTTTTCTTTGTCAGTAATGATGTCATTTCTGGTATCAAAAAGAGCTGATGTGAACTTCCAAAGCGATGTCAGCAGATCTTCTGAACGCTCCTTAGAGTCGATTGGCTTATGAACGTCAGAAACATTGCTTAAATTGTCATTAGTTTTATGCACTTCTACATGTGGACGCCCTATACTTGATCTGTGTTTCGTTTTTCGGCCGAACTCTTGCAAACGTTTCCCTGTTTTAGTACCCAAATTTCCTTTAGACGATCGAAGAGCTAGTTCTGAGACAGTGGCCAACGCTTCGAAATCTAATTGCTTATAAGGTGAGGGCATGTTTGGTGAATATGTTGGTTGTGGCGAATGAGGCAAATGTGGTGATTGTGGTGCATGTGGTGAATGTGTAGAATCAGATGGATTTGGAGTATTTGCTGGAGCAGAATGTGGTCTCGATTTAGTTTTATCACTCTTTTGATCATCCATTTTGAGAAAGATTTTTATTAAAGAATTATTTTTCAAAAACTTCTTTCACTCATTGAGTTTTTCAGAATTAACTGTTTATTTAAATATATTGTATTATAAGAATCACGAGAACGAGACAAGGATTGTATTGTTGAGAATGAGATTCATTTTCAAAACTCGTACTTTTCTGCGGGTGATTAAAAACTTATAGGAATTACATGTTTTACATTATTACACAGTTTCTGTGTGTGATTTGTATTGGCTATAATTGAGGTATTTATTGATATCACAAATAATTGAATTATTGATTATTTTTTTGAAAGCATTGCCAAAAAGCGTCCAATTCTTTTAAGCGCATTATAACACTACTGTAATCATAATTTTATTTTTTAAAATTAAAATCAGTTAAAGTACAAACTCCTATTAGAGGGGGTCGTGGGCAGAGAGGTTTCGGAGTTGGAAAATATTAGTCATCGAGTGGCCCATTACATAAAATTTTGAAATTAATATTTGCTGTAGTTTAGGAGATATTGAATTTTTTTTTGTAATTTTTTATAATGGAGTCTATGGAAGGAAAACCAAATTCAAAAATGAATTTCCGTCAAGGCCTTAATGATATTTTAATAAAACTTTACACAATCAAAGGTTACACTGCAAACAAACAATACACTGATATGACAATGATTTTAAAAAATTGCGGTTGGGCATCTCGGACTTTCACTATAGTAAACACACCATTCAATTTTATATTTCATTTAGTGTCAGCATTTAAATTAAATTAATATTTTCATTAAATAAGCAAAATATTTTGTTTTTATTATTATTTTTTACATTTTATTTATTGTTTTTATGGGGTTTGTACTTACTGTAAGAGTAGTCTTAGAATAAGGTAACTATTATTTGTCATCTCATACATATACTGTATAACTCAAATACGTATAAAAAGAAGTTCAAAGCTTTTAATAAAGCCAAAGACGTTAATGAAGTGGACAAATGTTAGTTCGTTTGCATTTACTAAATCACAAATCGAGTTATCAATTATGACTATTTTTATAGCTTTTTGTTTGCTCTAATAGTTTGCTCTCATATTTCTAAAATATAGTCATTACAAAGTACTTAATAAAGTTACAATAATCTGAATCATTTCGGGCAAATTTCAGGTACAGTTCAGGTACAGTTCAGGTAAAGCTTCAACTTTTGAACTTAAATTATACAGTATTATAGAATAATCAGTGATCGGACTTTTTTGGGAGTTTTTCAACTAATATGGAAACACATTTTTAGTATAAGCGAACCTTTACTTAAAAATGTCTGTTTATAACAGTTAAACACTTTTATCATTTTTCAAATCAATAGCTGTTTTTAAAAACTTGTAAATATTCTTTGATATTCATATACTCTTAAACAAAATGTTAGATTTAGACTTAGAATTCGATTTACTTGATTATGAAGAAGAAGATCTTCTTAAAGCCGATGACATTCCTAATGAAAGTTTATTGAATGACAACTCATTGACAACAAATACTAAAATTAAAAATCACCAAAATATTGATAATCAGAAGGGATTTCGTGATTTTCTCTTAAAGCCTGAATTATTGCGAGCTTTAATTGATTGTGGTTTTGAAAATCCAAGTGAAGTACAGAATGAATGTATACCACAAGCAATCCTTGGAATGGATATCTTATGTCAGGCAAAGTCAGGAATGGGCAAGACTTGTGTGTTTGTCATATCAACGCTCCAACAGTTGGATATAATCGATGACAAAATTTCAATTTTAGTCGTTTGTCATACAAGAGAACTGGCGTTTCAAATATCTAAGGAATACGAAAGATTTTCTAAGTATATGAAAGTAGAAGTCGGTCTATTTGTTGGGGGCATTAATATGAGATATGATGAACAAGTATTGCGCACAACTCACCCACAAGTAGTGGTCTGCACAACAGGAAGACTACTGGCATTGATCCGCTGCAAAAAGATAGATCTGCGTCATGTCAAGCATTTTGTTATAGACGAATGCGATAAAGTGTTAGGACAGACAGGTATTAAAGATAAGATTTTCAACTTTTATAGATATTTTCCATTAAATAAGAGTTTCAAAGCAAATATAATTAAATGTTTTCCTATAAGAGTCTAAACGGGATGTTTTTAACATAAATGATTGGCTTCCGCGGGATAAACAAGTTATGATGTTTAGCGCAACGATGTCTGAAAATATGAGAAAATTCTGCAAAATCTTTATGCAAAGCCCTTTAGAAGTGATAATTGGTGACGACACTAAACTCTCTCTTCATGGTCTTCAACAGTATTACGTTAATATTGAAGCGAATGAGAAGAGTAGAAAATTATATCATATATTGACTACAATAGAGTTTACTCAAGCGATCATTTTTGTTAATACTATTCAGCGTTGTATTGCATTGAATGAGATTCTCGATGGCCTTAAAATTTCTGTGACTAATATTCACAGCTCATTGAGTCAAGAAATGCGATTATTTAATTACCAACTGATCAAGAATTATAAAAAGCGTGTTTTAGTGGCCACTAAAATGTTTGACCGCGGAATTGATTTTGAAAGAGTTAATCTTGTGATCAATTATGATATGCCTGATAACAGTGACACTTATCTGCATGCAGTCGGTCGTGCCGGAAGGTTTGGCACTAAAGGAATAGCCATTACTTTTGTTGGCAATCACGTCGATTCCGTTGTTTTTAAAGAAGTAAAGTCTCGTTTCAATATTCAATTTTCACAATTGCCTCAAAAAGTTATTATTTGAACCAATATTTTAATTAAGTTTTTTTTATATTTAAATATTTTGTCAATTTTTAAACTTTATTATTTGTTTTACTGACTGATGTTATTTCTTTATGTAAATTGATTTTTTCATATTTATAATTATCTTTGAGTGCAATATATCAATAGACGATTTGCAGGTTTGCAATGAGATTGTTATAATTTTAATTGAAAAAAATAAAATAAAATTTATTGTTTAAAGATTTTAAGTGAAAGCATTTTTGTAAAAAAATAGTTATCAAAAGTTATATTATTTAAATGTAAAATGCAATCTAAAACTTTGAACCCTAGACATACATATAGTGCAGATATAGTGTAAATTGAAAATTCTATGCGCTTTACATTTTTATTCCAATTTCTTGCCTCAGATTTAAGGAATAAATCTTTATATGAATTTGTTTAAGATAAGGAGTATTGCAATTGTTTATAAAATAGCAATTGTGATGAATTTTACTGAATTACTTATTAAAAATGAAATTAAAATTTAATAATAATTAGTTAATATAACTAAATACAAGTCAGATTCGTTTTTGTTTGAGGTCAAGGGTTACACGAATGAGTGTACAAAAATGTGGACCGATATTAAAAACTCATTAATATTCTGAGACAGCTTTTGAATTAATGAAAATTTTGATGAACAGACTTCCAGTCGGTAAACGCTCGACGAAAAAACGAATGCTGAGCATTTGATTGTCACCTTTTTCTTACTCGCGAGAGTATGGATAGTGGCCATCATTAGGCATAGATATATCAAAAATGATTAATTAAAATAAATGCTTCACATGATTTTCATTGATTTGTAAGTTCTCTGGTATTATGTATCTGTACATTATGTCAAAACAATCTTATCTAAAGTTAAATTCTGAATGAGTGTAATTCACTGTTTTATTAGAGTAAATGAGATCAACTGTTGCATAATATCAGTATTGGTAAAAAGCACCGTAAAGTATTAGTACGATATTAATAGTGCAGTCGCGGGCAAAAAGTTTGTCCTGATCCCGGAAAATGCAGTGATAAGTAAAGATGAATCATAAGGATACTTAAGAAATTTAAATGTTAATGAGTAATAGCATTGAGTGGTTATGAGTTTTAGTATGGAGTCCTATTCCTGACTACAATTTCTATTCCTATTCCTATTCCAGAGATAGATCCATCGCTAGTATTAAAAGATAGTAATGAGTTTTCAAACACTTATGAATCACATCATTTCCTTGATGATGGATATTCATAAAGGACAAACATTTTGCCCACCACTGTACTGATATTTTTTATAGGAAGACAATGCGTCTGACAATCATTTTTTGTATTCAGCAAAGAGTTGAGTTCATTCTCACATTGAAAGTGAAACTAAACTTTTGTAACTTCTTTGACATGATTTTCAATGACTTGACTATCAATGTGTTGACTCTCACTATACGGTCCATCATAGGAAGCGTTCTCCAAGTGATCTTTCTTTACGGGAGAGATCGGTTTCTCTATATTAATCTCATTTGAAATAATTTTATTGTTTTTTGATTTGATGTAACCCCACACTTTGACACCAATAAAGACGAGCCAAAGCGGTTGACCTGTTATCAAAAGTTGTGCAATGCAGGGAACACTTGCAATGTCTGCATCTGGCTGTTGAAGAGATAGTAACAATAGGATAAAAGCGATGCCACCGTTTTGATAAGCGGTTTCAATTGATATGGCAATGATTTGTGGTTTTTTCATACGACAGAGCGCGGCAATAATAGCACCAAAACTATAACCACTTATAGCCACTAAAGCACCAGATATGACAATAGGCCACGTGAACATTAAGAATACGTGGGTATACAATACTGTACTTCCAATTATTCCAATTACAACAACTACTAAAGTGAATGGTTTAATGATTTTATGAGAAATTTGAGCCCATTTTGGTTTGTAATGTTTGATTGCGATTCCGATTAGCATTGGTAATGTCAATAATATGAGTGAAGTCAATAAATTTAAATAAGGGATCTTTATGTTGCCCGAAGAGAACAATGTCTGTCCCAATGTAAATAACCAGAAAGGCATCATTACTGTGGGCAAAAATGTTATATTTTAAGTTTAAAATTGTTATAATAACTAAAGCAGTGTTGGTTGTGGTGCAAAAATGTTTTTTAAGAAAATTATTATAAATCGGAGCCTAAACACGCCGGTACTTAAACTTAAAAATATAGTTGATCTATAAGTTCATAGACAAGGGAATAGATTTTTCTGTCCATACCCATTGTGCGCGTGTTTTATCTTTAACATAAAACAAAATCAAGCGTTTTCGCAAAAAAATTTTTTACTATAATTTCTTAAAGTAAAAAACAATATAACTTGTCTTTAATTTGTGTTTTTTGCAATTCTCTGCATCGATGGTATGACCGGAAAAATATACTGATATATTTGTGCTGTGAAACATACCCAAAGCTGCGATAGTGCTTATGAAAGTCATAGTAATGCTGAGATTCATGTCCCCATTGAACAATAGTGTCCAGAAATTGCTAGAGTTGCCTCCGGGAGAGCAGCCGAGTGTGAACAGACCCAGTCGTAAACTTATGTCATCTAACAATAGCCATCCAATCAAATATGAGGCCTATTTTATATTTGTTAATCAGAATCACATTCAAATTTACATTTAATAAAGTTTTATTGGTTTACAAATAAATTATTTCTCGAATCTTTGGCTCAAAATATCAAACAATGCAATTCTGATTACACAATGAAATCAGTGTTTGATAATAAAATTAATGTTAACTTTCATACAAGTGTTAGGAATATTGTTTTGCATGCATTTCTCAATTTATGTTAAAATCTTACAATTTATTTGATTTATTTGAATTCACAGCTATGTTATTATAAGTGACATTCTTTGCATTCAAAATAAATAGATTTTTAATTAGAAGAGAATGACATATATTTAAGTTAACTAAAGGACACATTCAATTAAAAACTTTCATTTACTTATTACGGTATATGAATTCTAATAATACAGGTATCGCGTGCTGTCAAGTCAACTAAATTTATTTATAATTTGGATAATAATAATGGTGTCAGATCTCATTATGAGATCCTTCAGTTTTTTCTTGATATAAAAAGGGGTAATAAAAACTACATTTTTGAGCATATAATAAAAATCATCCCAATTAACGTATAGGTACAGTATAACAATCGCTTTGCGAGGTCAGACAATACTATTAATTCAAGAAAATTTCCTTATAGTTCCAAAAATTGAATATATAGACATTTTATATAAGGACTGCGACATTTTCAACAAATCAAGAAAATAATTGATCAAAAGTTAGTTTAAAGTAGTGCTGTTTCGCTTTCAATGTTTTGATTTATCTTCTCTTTGAACTTATAACACAAATTATTTTATATCTTTCTCTTGTCCTTCGCTTTAGAACTACTTTAGGTACTTAAGGATAGCCAAATACAGTTGAATTATGATTAAAATCCCATATAATTGCATTCATTTGTAGTCATCTTCAAAGAAAAATGTCATTTTGATAGAATGGTAAAATTAGGAAAATGGATGCAAAACAATATTTTATAAAATTGATTAAATTTTCATTTTGAAAACCACTTCTAAGATTTCTCATAAATGCTTTTAAAATTAGATCCTTAACAATATCTAATAATTAAATAATTAAATTGCTTAATAGACGTCCTCTGCTAAACAATAAGTTTATGTTATGCCTGTATTTCTAAAATTGAGCCAAACTATTGATTTTCGTATAAATGTTTTCAAAGATTTAGTGATAAATATGAATAATAGTCTAAAAATAATTGAATAGTTTAAGAAAAAAGAATTGAAAATGAAGTTTTATGCACAAAAAAACTTACTATTGGCATAACAGTGAACTGGCACACAAACCCTATTAAAGGACCGGTTGGAGTCTTCAACGCTTTTTTGACTATTTGAAAATCGAAATGACAGCCCATATTCACATAATTAACACTGACCAGTGATATAATTATAACTCCAAACAATGCATCAAAGATCGAAGTTTTTCTGATAACACTCACTGAATAATTAGGCAGACTTTGAACTAATGATTTATTGTTTCTTATTTCAAACGTAATGTTAGAATAGCCGAGAAATAAACCTTCAATTTTGAAGTCTGAGGTAAAATATGACTTATTTGTACTAATATTAAAGCAATAAGTCTTTTGCCCAATGATTTCAATTACTTTTCTCGGGTATTCACTATTTTGAACAGCTTGTAGATTGAGCTCAAATTCGCTTTCAAACACGCTATCATTGAAACCATTTAATAAACTTATGTTAAAATATACGTTCTTAGAGTCCGATTGGTTTAAGCCTCGAATTAATAGTGGTTCGAATGAGATCTTGAATTCATAAGAATATGATCTCAATGTTTGAAAATAAACAAAAATTAAAACAATACCAACTTTTTTCATATTGAATATTCTGATGGGATTCCGTTGCTATTCTGCGAAAAGAATCAATATATTCGAATACATATGAATAAAATCTTTAATAAAACAATTACTTTGAGCAAACTTTTTAAAATTGACAACATTTTGATGACAGCATTTACAGCACAATGCAATTCAATTTATTTATTCAATAATAACAATTACCTTTGAAGGACATTTATGTTTAAATAGTCATTAATTTAATATTTAAAAGTGAATTACAGATAAATTTGATCATAACTGCATTAGGAATACTGGTAGTTTAAATTTAGTTAAGATTTTGTCCATATTAATCAGGTTTTCTTATTGAGGTTCATGATTTGACACTATTTTATCACAAAATAACACTACAGTAAAAATTAAAACTAAATGTATTTTAAAAAACAAGTTCTAAACAAGTTATGTTATATCTAAGAGTGAATACGGTTTTATACCAGCGCGTGGTTAACAATAATAATTACCAACCTTGAGTTTAACTTGAGTATGATATCACTGAAAAAATTTCATTATATATTTCTTTGATGTCCTTAATGTATAGTAAAAGGATTCAAAAATTATTTTAACATTTTCCTGTAGTTTAAAAAACAAAATACATGTAATAGTAATAATCAGAGGTCCAAAAGATATTTGATCAAATAAAGTCAAATAATTTATTTTTAATCAAATAATTATATTTGAAATTATTTAATCAAATAATTTCAAATATTGTCAAATAATTTAACAATTTTTCTCAAATAATTAATTTTTTTACTTAAAATGTGTAAAAATAATGGTTTGAATTATAATTTAAAGGAAAACAAGGGAAAGTATACAGTAAAACTGTTTACATAGCGCGATCTTTTTGAATTTTTAAAACATTGAAAAGCTAATTATCCGTCGGTAACTCGACCACTGGTCACTGGACACTGACTTTTTTTGGTCATTTTAGAGGTTTTCAGGGACGCTGATTCAAAATATGAAATCAGTTTTTTGATAGCTCTTACCGTTTTCGAAATCTATTTGCCAACAGACGGACGGACAGACAGACAGACCAAATCTATAAGCGCCCTTTTCGATCGCGCTAAAAACACTTACTGTATAAGATTGCAATATATTTCTAATATAATATTATTGAAATATAGTATGAAAAAATGAATTATATTTTTTATAAAATCTGAAAAATATCAAAGGGGAGACCAAGGTAAAAATTTCATGATCTTCCAAATCCTGGTCGGAGTCATCCCCGGGCTGTCC
>JAQGCH010002860.1:0-11746 GCA_034699485.1 Nanhermannia elegantula
TCCTGGTCTCGAAGACCTCTCCTCCGGACTTCAGACGTGTTTCCTCTGTTTCTCCCTCTCTGTCAACGGATTCCATTATAATTGTGTTCTAATTGTAAGAAAGGCATAATCTGGAGAATAATCTAAATCCAAAGTCGCATTTCCGACTCTGGCCAGTCTCTGGTGATTACTTGGCTTTGAATGTGCGAAGTCTAGAAGCCATTCAAAAGCTGTGCCCTCAATATTGATATCAAATTATTAAATGCAGAAAAAAAGTTGACATTACTCGAGAATTTGAATTTAGATTTAATTTGAATAAAATTTTTTAAATTTTATTACAAGTTTTTCAAAAAAAACTTCACGAAACAAATATTTATAAGAATAATAATCTTTAAAACCTCAATATTCACGATAATCTGCTGCAAAATCACTGGATTTTGTAAAAAATCATTTTTCAAGTTTTTTTTAATTATAAAGTTATTATAGAAAACCTAAAGTTTAAATAATACAATTATAATGTTAGTCGTCTATAGAAATAAATAATACTAAATAAAACTTATTTTTAAAAATTAAACAAATTTTGTACGTCAGACATGTAATTCTGTAATTTCGAGAGTCGAGAAAAGTTTGATTCTTTCGGGAACAAAGTTAGTAAAAATGTTAATTTTGTTGACAATTCCATATTTGAATACATTGCTTGCAATTTAAAACATAAGCATGAGATCTAAATTACTTCTAAACTACAAATATCTAAAATGAATTGTTCTAATTATTAATCTTTAGAAATGAAATATGTGACCTTTGATTTAGCTTAATCTCAATGCGTTTTTTGAAGAGTTAATTCGTTAATTCTAAGAAATATTGATTTGAAAAACTTATTTTTACTCAATAAATAGCCGATTTCGATCAAACTTTAATAAAATTAGGAAAAAGCTTAAAATTCCAGAGAAAATCATGAAATTCAGTTATTCGAAGAAAAAGCTTAAATTTCGGGGATTCGGGAGAAAAATTTAAAAATCGGGAAATTCGGGAGACTTTAAATTAACTAATTCTATGTTTCTTATGTATATCTATGACCCTTGACCTTATTTGACCTTATTTTAAAAATTGAAAAGAATCTGGAGGTTCCATAACAAAGGTCTCATAACCAATACAGTAATAACCAATTGATGAATAAAAGTATAAAAAGAATTGAATGACAAAAATATCTGAGAAACCAATTATTTTAATAAAAATTATTCTCGAATTGTTAGAATACATCTAATAGTTTTTGAAGGAATTGAGTGAAATAACAAATGAAACAAATATAATGTAAAATTTGGATTTATTTAATTAGAATATATTTGCAGAGAGTTAGTATCGTATCATCAGATGAAATGATAATTAAATTGCAATTTGGGATATCCTATAAAATTGAATCCAACGTCAAAGCAATAGTGAGTCTCTAAAAAATTAAAATTACACAAAATGTACAAAAGATCATAAGATCCCTAAAAAATCACCACAACCATCACCGATCATATAATAATGTTCTCTTCTTATAAGATATAACCATCACTTATATATGTATAATATATATAACTTATATATATATTTAATCTAAATATCGTGTTCTTTAACTGATAACTACTTTTTAGAGACTTTCAGTTTTGAGGTTAAAAAAGATTTTGTATAACTTGAAATTCATATCACAGGCATCTTTCAAAATAAAAGACAAAAAAGCGAAATATCGTTGAATTCAAAGCGCCGGCTGATGGTGTTGTTGCACATAAGGACTCATGCCTTGATTGCCAATTCCAAGATTGTGTGACATATTATGGTTGTTGTGATGATCGGCTTGTAATAGATGATGACTTAATGACGGATGATGTGGGTGATGATGGTGTGGGTGCAGGCCTTGGGTCTGACTCAGCCCCGGTCTTAACACTTCTTCAACTGGCGGACAATGAGGTCGAGGTCCAGGTTCTGGTGTATACGTGAATGTGAGTCCAGTCGCGTAAATAACACCATCACTTCTCACTAGTGATACTTGAACTTGTGTTGGCTGACGAACCCATTGCCAGCCCTCACGAAATGCTGATATATCGGGCACAACACATAACATACTCTCTTGACATCTGTATGTTTTCGAAAATTAGACAAAAATTGGTTTAAAATCTTAAATTAATTGAAAATGAGTTCAAAAATAGCTGACCTGTACATAGTCTCTGCCTCAACGTCTCCGAACCAGACCTTTAAGACAGGCGACAAGTTTTCACCGGTCAGCTCAAGCATAGCCACATCTCCGCCGCCGTTCAAATTCAAACTGTGAACGACTGGCACAGGTGTCACCGGTGAGTGAATAGGACCCATGCCTTCATAGAAAGTATATTCAGCTTTATCTGTGCTAATTATAGTCCAAGAGGCGCCGTCATTGATCATCTCTTTGTTGGGCTCTTTAGGACAGGGCGTCGCTTGAAATTGAATTATACGTTCTTGAGATAGACATAAGTACATGCGTTCCGTATCTTTCATATAAAAGGCACATTTGTGCAGTTGAGAAACGGGGTCGTCTGCGTCTAGTAATGCCGTTTGTTTGTCTACTTTTCGTATTATCTGTGTTTATAAAAAATCAATTTTTTAATTAATTCAATAATCAAATGTTTATTTAATGACTGTTTACAAAAACTCATTCTATTAGTAATAATTACTATTTAAGAAACTCAACGAAAAGTTTAAAATTAATTTAAATAATTTACAGAAATGTTTAATTCTGAACCGGAATTAATTAATTTTGTAAATTTATCAAAAAGTCAATAAAATATAGGTTTATCTCTTATACTAATAATTATTTATGCATTAGTTCAGAGTTTAAGTTAAAGATAAAAGTTTCGGAAATAATTAAGTATACAAGTGATGAATAATCATTAGGAATGACAGGTAAACAAAATCTAAGTTTTTCTAACAAGAGAGAGATTCTGTGTGACTTCTGATGAGATTTTAAGTTAACAATCACTTAATGTAATGGCAGGCATAAAAAATGAGTAATTAGTCGTTATATAAAAGGAGATTAGAAATAAGAATAGTTTCTCACAAGTCTTGGTAAAGCCATTCCAGTGACAGAGCAAACGAGCTTAACAGTGGATCCGTAATGGATGTAGCCGTCTCTCACGGTAAACTCCTCCGATTCAGACTCATTTTCATCCACTAAAATGATACAAACCGACAAATTATCATTTAATTACTATAATTATATGAAGCCATACATTGATTGTCTATAATTTTGTAAGACTTACATAAGTGAATAGTAAACGCTCCCCATTGTGTAGAGCTGGCATGAAAATTGCCGTTCTCTACGTGTAAATATCTGGTACTAACTGTTTGAGATCTCAACCGATTAAAGAGTGCAACTTTAGTTCCCGATGCGATGCAAACTGCAATTTTATTTAGAAATAAATTTAATTTTTTTTATCAATTGCATAATTGAAGTAGACATACGATCGGCATTTTTGAGAGACTGCTTCTTTTTGGAAGGCTTTGAGATAACTTTGATTCTTCTGCTGAAAAATACTCCAATATCCTCTCCGTTGCCATAAAACATCTTAACTGATAGCATAAAATGCTTTCTCTTATCTGAGTCACTAATATATAATGTTTTTGCGGCGCAATAATTCTGAATAAATAAAATAAATAAAAAAATAATTAGAAATAATTGCAACATAAGAATTGCAAATTAGAATAAAACACAATTAAATAGACAAAAAAAGCAATTTAACAGAGCAAAGAATAAGAGGTTAGAAAAATAAATTAAAAATAAGAAGAATAATGAATTGCTTACAATAGGACATACTTTGCCACTAAAGTCCAACTGTTGCATCTCTTGGTCAGAATTGCCGATCCCTATGAAGGCACAGAGGTTTGCTCCTTGTTCTGACTCTCCGTCGCGAATCATTTGTTCCTGTCGTTTGGCCCACCCGTCGCCCAACAAGTATATACACGGCGGCGGACAGAAAAACCGCTTTTCATTGCCATAAGACTTTTGTGCAACTTTTGCGTGAAGTATTATTATCTTTAAGTCATCCTTTTCTCTGATGTATTTTCTCATTGCCTCTCGAGTTAATCTCTGGTCATTTCTTCTTCCTCGATGTCGGTCATCAATCGGTGGTGAAGGTGTTGGCAAAGGACTGGGTGGTGCGTGGCCTTGAGGCGGAACCATTAATCCAAGACCACCTGAATTGAGAGTAACGAGTGAATGCTGTGATTGATCTCTCGATCCTTTATCTATAAAGTGATGTATTTTTAATTTTCAACTAATGTTTCAACAGATACTTCAATTTTGAAGAACTCAATAGTATTGAATAGAGAATAAGGTGTTACTCAAGATTAGCATTGCCTGAATCGAGTTCTTTAATGCTATTTAAAAGCCTAAGGTATATAATTTGACTCAACTTCACCGTAACTCAAATCAGATAAAAGTTTGTTTTAGGTTAATATAATACAAACCTTTTAAGTGACTTAAGCTGAGAAAAGCAATCAATTGACAATTTACCAAATGATTAATAAACATTCATTTATGACTAACAGTAAACAATGTCTAATTGATTACTGAATTGTAGGGACAATAGTAAACAGAGGGTTAAATGGATTTCAATCAGATTGATGTTTGAGTTTTGTCCAAACCCCTTAAATAGCACTCACTTACAAAACACGAGACAGAAGCACTTTTCTATACGAAATAAGATAAAAAGCGCTTCTTTAAGAAAAATTGATCAGAATTTAAATAAAAAACAATATATATATTAAACTTTATAAATGGCTATCCTATAAAGAGTGGAAACTTTAAATTTATTTTATAATCACTTGTTTACAAACTCTTACAAATCAAAGTTTAAAGTGAACAAAAGGAACATATTGTATGTCATATAATACCCGCTTTGAACCGAATTCGTTAAACAATAGAGAGAATGTCAGCTCTTAAGTGCGCTTCCATTAAATTCAGTGAATGTCAATCAATACTTAAAGCTTTTATCCCAAAAACTGCTTTTCGTGTTTGGAGAAAATCTTCTGGCAATAAAAGCGAAATCGTTGCCAAATTATAAGTTAAAATGAAATGTTTTAATAATAGAAAATATGCACAAATCGATCAAATGTGAGACAATTTAAAAAATAGCTTTAGAAAAAGTCCTCAAAAGTAGAGAATTTCCAAATGAATATGTCATCAAAACAATAATATCGATTCGAAACGACAGTAACAATGAATGAACGACATGAACGACATGATAGATATGGAATAAAAGCGCAAAACTAACATTAATGGGTCGGTAAGAATTGGTCATAGAATCGCGAAACGAATTGTATATTGAATTGAACTCATTTATTAGTGAAAATGTGGACAATCCATATGGTTCTGCAAATGATTCTAAGCTTGAATGAACTAAAATGTGAAGTCTTTTTTCATTTTACGCTATCGTGTCGTCGCAACAAAAAAAGTGATACTTAAAGGCTCTTAGAGTTAGTATTAGTATAGGGCTCACTCATAGCTGTCTCTATCAAACTCAATAATTCTCGACAAGAAGGAAATTTAGAGCCAAGAACAGGTGCAGTGTTCTCACGATAGAGAAAACCTATCTATACGATAAAGTGCATTAAATGAATGCAATGCCATATAAATTTAACATTGGATACAAACTATACATGAATACAGCCTCACAAGTAATCATTTCAAGTTCTAATTTTTAAATATGTTTCTAATTTCACAAAATAACTAAACAATAATTAAATAAATTAAAAATTTGATTGAAATAAAAATTGCAAATAAATATTCTTGAAATGAAATAAGAAAAAAGTGAAATAATACTAAACAGTGTCTGTATAGCGAAGATTCATTGGAAGCCCTTATTGACAAATGTGTTTAGTTCAATAAATAAGAAATAGTTATAGAAAACTAATTATTTATAACTGATTGACGATATAATACATGATAACCCTAAACAGAAATTCTTAATAAAAACTTAAGCTAAATATAAGCCACTAATAAATCATAAGCGAAGAGGTGCGTGAATGAAACAAAATCAATGCAAGAAAGAGGTCATAATATCGGAAGGAAATAATTTGTGAGCAAACATCATCACCTAAACAGAGCCCACACATGTTTCATGTCATCAGTAGAGTATAAGTGCAACAATAGTTGAATAGAGATTCAATTTTTTTCTAAACTAAATATCCTCCCCATCCTCTCAAAGCTGGCGGCGAAATAACACAATATCCCATTGTATTGTATTCATATAGAAAAACAAGCATTACGGCTGCGAAAAGGTCATGCAGTATATTATTGAATGAACTGTATAACCAATAATTTTGTTTAAAACCCAGTTCGCAGAATATTCTATCAATTATTTGCAATTTTAAAACCCAAAAAAACCCAAAAATCTATTATAATTAAAAGCATAAATAGCAACAAATATCATTAGAATCATGAATTGATAGCAAATTCTTCAAATTGAAATCATGTCAAGTCTTAATGCTAAAGACTATCTACAAAATGAGAGAACTTTTTATAGGTTAATAAAAAGTTTGTAAAGTGTGTCCAAAAAAGTTGCTTCAAAATGGACGTAAGTTTTGCATTAGTTTTGCATTAGTTTTAGATTTGCCCATTGATTACCTCTTAAGATAATTAGATTGAAAGTTCTCGTGTATACAGAGATCCCTTTTGCTCAATACATTCTAATTATAACAACACGAGAAAACGCTTGACTCTAATTTACATTCTATTCAAAACACGTGCAACGAATCTAAAGTTACTTTATAGACAGGCTATAGAATATATCGGATATGAATTACAAGTGATTGAGTGAAAGGAACAATTGCATGAAAATAGTGCACCTGTATATGCAATGTGCTCCCCAAACAGTGAATTAAGCTGAAGCCCGAAACTGTTTGGGCGATTATATTGCAATCGAAACACTGAAACACTTCATCTTTTGAGTCACGCATTATTTCTGTTCAATGAATGGACAAACCATATGACAGATGTATTCTATTAATTAGTTCTTTGATCTGAGGCTATATTTTTACGATTAAATCATTTCTATTTATATTCGACGGGGAATAGAAAGGAAACTATTTTTAATTTATTTCAAGTGAATCATAAGGTATTGATTAGATGTAAATTTGAGTATAAGTCTCGAACAAAAGAATAACATAACACCAAAATTCATTATAGCTCGAGAGCTGAGAATATCGATTCACAAATAATTAGATATCAAGCAAAAAGTGATTCAAAATAAAAATGGATAATAAATAATTAATCGCCAGTACTATAGATACTTTTGAATCGAATATACTTTTGAAACCTTACGAATAATTTACATTTAGAATAAACTAATTTTAGAAAAACATTTTCTTGAACAACAATTTCGATTTCTGCGGCTCATTAAATAAAAATCACATATTCTTTGGACAAATTCTGAAAGTATGTAACAAACATACAGTATAAATATCTTACAATCAATAGTCAATTGCAACTTAATATAATCAACATTTTAAGTTTACATAGAGATAAAATTAGCTGTTAATTGAAATAATACTTGTCTGCAAATAACAAACCATTTTCAATGTCGAAACCAATCGAGTTTAAGCTTATATTCTGTAATATATTGTAATTGATTGGAATTATTGTTAATCTATACTTGAATTATGAACAACTCTATGAATTTGAGAACAAGTGTTTTCTAGATTTCTATTTATTAATAATCAGAGCTGAGCTGCGAAAAGTATTTTACTTTTTTTGTTTCTATTTAATCCACTCAAAAGTTAAATATGACTTCCAATCACATGAAACCAAGTTATTTGAGAAATATTTATAAATCTCTAGTTGCCTTTTTCGAGGGTTACAGACTATTTTGCCTATAAATGTATAATTTTATGAATAATGTATAATAAGGTCTAAACAATATTGTAATCCCAATAAATGTCTTATAAATCCAGTGAATTTTTATTCCCTCGTTTTTGTTACTGACCACAGGTTTAACTTTATCTCAAACATTTACAATATTTCATGTAATTTATATAAATTAACTCTTTTGATGGGCTCCTCTTCACTGTTAAACTGTCTAAAATATTGAATTTAAAACATGACCAATAACTAAAATTTTAAGAGACTATTTATAACTATCTCAATAAATATGGTGTAGGCTCAACATTAGCTAATCTTATAATAAAAATTTTTATATTACTTACTTTACATATTAAGAAAACACGTTTCAAATATGAATAGAACCCATTTATAACATTGTATATAACTATCCTTTTTGAGTGATTTAAATAAACAGAGAAATAGAGATTAAAATTAATATTTTGCAACTTTTGAATCAAGTGAAGGCACGAAACAATACAAAAACAATTAAGCAATGATTTGATATTTGAATAGGACAAGAAAACAAAAAATTTGAACATTATAATAAATATTTGATACTAATCACAACAAGAATACATAAACATAATGGTCACAGAATACGAATAGGAATATAAAAGAGATTAAAATAAAAATAAGAATATAACGAGACAGTGAAATAATTCTGTTTATTCCCATCATTAGACATTCGGAATGATTTGTATGAAAAAAACATTAACGATATTAAGAAAAAATGCAACTTTCACTAAAAACATACAGCCGACGAATTTCCCACAAGAATATCTCGACAGTTAATACTTCTGAACACAATTCTCAACTTAAAACCGGTAATAAAAGAGAGGGTATAGAAAGGCTGTGGAATTCCGGAGGAATTTATGTGAATCAAAATAAACAGAGACAATAAAAAGACATTATAAAGAGCTACTGTTGGGTTTGCTCTATTTTTTCATCAATTCAACACACGATCGCCTCAGTCGGTACTCTCTCACCGGTGAGAAAGAAAACATAGTGTCCAACAGAAATAGGCAGATGAAGAAATACCAGTGGGAATCATTGCATCATCTGATCTCCTAATACTAGAAGAGAAAACCTTATGTGTGGATTCCATAGAATCAATTTCACACATTGCCATACGTTCACAAAACAATAGCTTATTTAAACAATTAAACACATTTTTGGTTAACTCTTTCGGTGAGTTCAATCACAATCGCTTACCATTACTAAAGTTTGGCGAAACACCATATGATGTCAAATGATATACAGTTGGATCAGTAAATAATGGTACGGCTGATGATAATTGTGATAAATTTGGCAAACATTGCTCTTCATATGAAGAATAATCATAATTATGTGCCATTCTTTCACACAGAAGGAAGAATAGTTCAATTGTAAGAATATTGTAAAACTGATACAGAGCTACACTTTTAATAAATATGATTTAAGATAAAAACTTGAAACTCATAAAAATTGATAGAAAAATAAGTGAGCCTTAACTCATCACAACTTATTGTTTAAGTGAAATATTTAAAAACAGAGTCAAGTATAGAGATAGAGATAGAATTCACACATAATTCGGAACCAAATAAAAAGAAGGCATTGAATGCTGATCTCAAACCAGGCAAACTCGGTATATAACGTCCGCAGCACTGCATTCGCCTTTGCCTACCATTAATTATCACCGCACACCTGTGCCACAAGAAAAATTTCCCACCGGCTTATAGTGCACCAGCAAATCATATACCGCTTATAATACACTTGTTTCTGGGCCACAATGAACCGCAATGCTTAAAATCAATAGTTTTGTCATTTGCCGGGGAATCAGTACTATTCAAATATTTTAATTGTGTTATTGGAAAATTGTATTCATATTCGCTTTACATATCTGTAAATATTTTTTGTCAACCAGTTATTACTTAATCTCTATTAAAATGAATTCGCGGATACTGTTGTTTAGAAGCAAAGAGTCTACTATCTAATTGAGGACATCTTGATAACTAACATAAGCTTAAATTGCAATCTTATGCTCACATAATCGGAGGTAATCTTTCGCCTCATTCAGCAAATAAGAGTATTCAATCAGAAATATGGTTAAAAAATTTACTTATTCTCATTGCTTGCGATTGTTTAATGCCATCATATGTTTCATTTAAAAATATTGTGTGTTTAGAAGTGATTTAAACTGAAAACCATATGAGTACTCATTAAATTTTTGTACAACTATTTTTCGCAATTTTATTCTTATCTGTTCTGTAATGTCTGATAAATACTTATCAATAATACCTTTTTTAATACGTTAAATAAGACTATATTTTAAACCTAAATTAGAAAATTGCTTCAATGCTTGAGAACTAGGCATAAGTTTTTTAATGATTTGTTACGTATTTGTTTACTGAGTAATTTCAATGAATTATAGTCCTAATTGATATTTAGGAACAAATTAGTTGCAATAAAACTGCTTTTCGTGAGAGTCACCTCATTATGTTCCTCATAATCAAAATAAACGCTATTTTCTAATGTCATCGAAAGTAATAAAATTAACTAAAAAAGCACTCATTGGCCTTACCTTCATGGCTATGGTTTCTGAAGTGATGGCTCTGCCTGTGATTCATGTGATCATAATGTTGAGGCTGTGGTGAAGATAAGTCCATGGGATGGTGTCCATCAGCGAATGATCGCGTCTGATGGTGTCCGCGAGTATTGACACTCAATTGCGCATTCCCTGAATTATTCATCATATGGTTTACATGATCACCATTTAAATGATGGTGCGATTGCTGCTGCTGTTGCTGGAGTTGCATTGGAGACGAGTGTAGAGTACTATCAAGTGTCTGGTTTGGCACAAAAAGTAAGAGAAAAATATTAAATTAATGATCAATTAAGAGAGCAATAAAAACTAGTTCGGGTCAACTTCTCACGAGTTAAGACCTTTTGCTGTATGTATGTATGGCCTCATATGTAGAGACTTCCAGTATGTCATACATATCGTGTTTAAGTTAATTAATTTGCTTAATATAGAAATTTTCTGATTTAAAAGCCTGAATGAAATGCTGTTTTTGCATAAATTTCTTTTACTATTTCTGTTTCTGTTTATGCTAAAAAATATAAACTGTGTGTAAAAGTGGTTCAATTACTTCATAAGGAAGTTAATAATTTGTGGCTTTAATTAATTTTATCTATAAATCAAAAGATTTTAATTAAAAATTAATGAATCAAACAATTGTTAAAAACTAGAGTTTAGTTAACACTTAATAAAGAATAGAATTAATAATTGATTTGATGGTCAGCTCGTTATTGATTAGTAAGAGAAGTGAAAAAAGAAGACATACTCTCATAGCGTAGTGTTGGTCAGCAATTGTCGGACTCGGCGTCTGATTGTGGTAATGATTCTGAGGACCGGTCACTGGACTCACGCAGTGGTACGCGTGTGACGGGTGTAATACGTGACCAGAATCGTCATAAACACCAGAATAACCATATTGTGAACCCTTTAAGACACAAATTCACAAATTTTAGTAAACATTAAAACCAATTGTTATGTATTGTAATCAAAAACTTACAAAAATTAATATTATTTTTATAAACAAATAAAGTTTTACATAATTTGTTGTTTTTTAGAAAATAATTATTTTAAATAATTATGAATTAAATATTTGTTAAATATGTTGACTTTTTATTTGATAATAATTTAAATATAATTAATAATATATTAATTGCGAAAAATTGACAAATAATTGAATATTATTTATAAAATACGCATAAATGGAAGTGAAGAGGACTTAAAAAACATCTGTCTATTCAAAGATCGCCCGTTTGTAGAAATATTTCACTTCCATTCATATAATAAACAATGATTGGTATTCATTGTGGGTTTGCTTC
>JAQGCH010002861.1:0-11746 GCA_034699485.1 Nanhermannia elegantula
CTGAATTGAATGATACCACTCTCGACTTCTTACGACCTCGGGAACCCCCCCATTACTGTCTACTCGTAGGTCACCAATGTATTAATTGAATATTATGGAATTGATACATTTCACCGACAACCATTTCACCGACAGACCATTTCACCGACAAATCATTTCAAAAGTAAAAAAATTTTTTTAATTGATTTATTGATATTTTGGAGTCTCCCATTGCTTTACTACACTTTACATATCATTATGTGAATAATTAAAAATAGTCAATTTTTACTTTGTTTCAATGCGTTATGACTCATGAAGCGTTAGTCCGATCTGCTTAAGACTTATATCGTTGTAATCAGCTGTTAATTACCTTTAATTTGATATATATCATCAGGTTTTAAGCTGATATTCTATAATTGAAAATATATCTATTGATAAACTCAACATCAGATCTAAACTCAATTAACTTGGTTTTACATATTTGTATATTAAAGGCTTATTACTAGAGCCTTTTAAAATATTGATTTATAAGGTGCTCAATATTCAATATAATATATAAATATTCAGCCAAATATTTAAATACAGAGACTCTCGTTATATTGAACGATCAAATGCAAGAGAAATCCGTTCACTATATCGAGAGTGAACACTATAACATTGTCGGGTATAGTGAATCAAAATTGTGGTTAAAAACTGTTCACTATAGCGAGAGATTTACTATATCCGACTTCACTATAACGAGAGTCTACTGTTTAATTATAATTTGTAATTCTTAATTCTTGTGACATTCTTTAAGTTGAATATTGAATACTATATTTCTTAGCAAGGTTCGTCATACCTCTTCACACAGTGAGGTGTAAGTCTACAAATTTTTGTAATTCTAGATGGGGGTAAAACTCACCGGATTTGATATTTGATAGTTAATTTTTGGAAATTTAGGAAAAATCTTGGAGGTTCCAGTATTTCAACTTTTTAGGAGAGTACACACCCCCAACACTAATGCCTTGTCGAACTCTGTTTATGAGTATTTTATTGATTATTAAGATAAGATGTATTACAATTAACAATAAATTAGTATTTCAAATGAAGTCAATTAATAAATAAATGATATAAAATATTTTGAAGGGTGCAAAAAACTCGTTCCTTTTTTGAAACTATTTGTCCTCACTTTTAATGCAATGGTCCGCACATTCAATGTTTAGACAAGAATAAAAAATAACAAACAAGAAATTCAATGTTTATCAAAAACTGATTGGTTTTCTGTTTCATTTTTAAATTTCAATTAATTATTAGACTAATTATAATGAGAAACATCTGTAAAGAAAAAAACCAAAATATTGCCATTTTGTATAAAATGCCGAAAATAATAAAAAATAGATATAAAAAGCGAATGAATGTATGTCTAATTCATTTATTATAATAATTTATATAATATTTTATTTTTATAAAATAACACTGTTTTGCACTTAATTATTAATTATTAAAAATTATTTAATAACTTATTTTATTTTTAAAATTTATTGAAAGCCAACTATTAATAGGTCTGATAATGCACTGGTCTTTCCCAATAAGACAGTCCTTCGTATACTTCAAGTAAATAAAAATGGGAACAGACTTGAGACTAATTTATATAATATGTTAAAAAGCAAACAATTTATGGCTGTTTTCAGTGAAGACGACATCGACTTTGAGATAGAAATAGATAACAGATTGAGTTTAAACGGCTTTTCATTTACTGTTGATTTTGATTGAAATGAGACTCAGTTTTATGTTCCGCCCGAAAGTTATTCGACTTTAGGTACAAATGGACCGAATGGTCGAAAACTTCATTTTGTGAGTCAGAACTCATCAGATGGCGAAGTATTGTTGGCAGAGATCGTCAGAAATCGTAAAATTAATATTAAAAAGGCTTCTATTATATGCTCAAGAATTGGGTTTAAAGTAGAGATTGAAAGAGAGGTCCAGAAAGAGCTCAAAATTGAAAACCAGTCAAAAAGTGATGAAAATAGAGACCACATTTGGATTGTGAGCGGATACGGAAATGATTTTCGGATAAATATAAATCTGGACTCAACTGTGTTGGATCTTAAAAATGCTGTTTTTGATTATCTGTCTTATAGATCGTCAAAACCTCTTAAACAAAGGTTTCGACTCCTTTTTGGCGGTATGTGTTTGAGAGAAGATAATGGTTCTCTTCTCAGAAAGTATGGAATCGAAAACAAAGACAAAATTTACATAAATTTTGAAGTGAGGGGCGGCGGGGGCTCGCCTTCGATGTCTGACGAGGATGACCAAGAAATCGATGAAACGGGAGTAGAGAGAGGAGTCATATGTTTTGGCGATAAGTTTTCGGAAACATTTACTGATTATAATGAATTTATAGAAAGCGATCAGTTTTTCATAAATCCATTTACTGTTGAGCTCAGAATTAAATCTAAATATAGTTATTAGTCGTTAGAAATTAGTGAATATTTTGATGTTTAAGTAAATATCAAATAATTTATGTTTAGGTATTGCAAAAAATTTAGATTTTATTTACTAAAGTATAAGCGATTATAAAAAAAATAAAAGTAATTCTTTTCATAAATAAAATAATAACTCATAAAAAGTATGACGACTAGTATGAGCTCATATTGAGGTTCGTTATTTATTTTTTAATGCAAGTATGCAAACCTGCTTATAATTGCTGTAAGTCTTATACTATATATAGGGTGACCAGGTAAAATTGATTCCAAAACTGGACAACTTAAAAAATCAAAGGGGGGACCAAAGAATAATTTTTTTTCAAATAAACTCAAAGGGGAGACTGGATTTTTCAAAAATAGCCCAAAAACTGGACAGTCCAGCTTAAAACTAGACGTCTGGCCACCCTAACTATATATGAAATATAACTTTGCAGATACTTTTTTAGTTGTAATCATGAGCGCTACACAACCAGCGAAACAAAGCATTCAATAAAACAGGTTCATAGCTGTCATGATGTATACTATCACAAAACAGTTTGGGACCCAATCATGTTCTCAGTATTGCTCAGTAAGGGCAGACCAAAACTGCAAAGATATATTTCACCAGTCACCAGATATTTTTTATAAAGGCATTTACAGTCAAAATATGACTAAAAATGTAAAAGTACTTTTACTAAAGAGTACGAAAGACAAAAGGCGTTGTACTCGCATTTAAAAACAAAGAACGAGCTGGTATTGGTCTTGCAGACTATTGAAATGCACTGTACAGTTACTGTCAATTCAATATATACTTATATAATTATAACAATAATCTATTAACTAATTTAATTGAAATAAATACAAGTATTTGAAATATTTATCTAAATATCAGCTGAATCAGCAATAATTTTATTACAAAGAGTATCAATTTATTGTCCATACATTTTTTATTGAGCCTCGAGTTTCATAAATTTTTGTCATTTAACTATTTCTTTCTTCCTTTGTCTGACAAACATTAACTTAACTGTCTAGTATCGGATGATTAACATAAGTGACATTATTTTCCACTTTATGTTTATTCAACTCTTTTTCTAAATCAGTAATAATGGTCTGTATTTTATCGCATAATTCTTGAAATTTTGGCCTCAATTTTGAATCTTTATCCCAACACTTCATTATAATATTATATAAGACTTTGGGACAAAATGGTGGTCTGGCCATACGGTTGCCCTGTTTTAAGTATCTCAAGAGATGGCAATTGTTTACATCAGAATATGGTGTGACTCCTCTTGTCATCAGCTCCCAAACTAATACCCCATAAGACCAAACATCAGTTTTTGTATTATAAGTAGACTTTTCTAGGCTTTCAGGTGCCATCCATTTGACAGGTAGTCTACACATATTGTTATCACTTCTATAATATTCTTTTTCGTATATATCACGCGATAGACCAAAATCTGCAATTTTTACGCTTAAGTCCGAGTCTAACATACAATTTCTTGCGGCTAAATCTCGGTGAACGTACTTTTGACGCGATAAGTAATACATTCCTTTTCCTACTTCTAATGCAAAGTTTAATAAATTTTTAACAGTTATCATGTTTTGCTCGTTTTTAAGGTATGACAACAAGTCTCCGTTTTTCATATACGGCAATACGATTATTGGTAAACCGTCTTTTTCAAAACTAACGCCAATTAGTGTTAATACGTGTGGATGTGAGAAGTCAATCATCATAAGCCCTTCTTTAAGAAAGGATTCGATATCCATCTCTTCTTGAATTACAGCTTATATAAAAAATAATTTTTTTAATTTTGCATATTATATGAATATCCTTTTTAATGAATGATAACAGTTTTAATATAAAGCATAAATTGAAATAAAATTAAAATGAGTCATAGGGGTCATAGGGGTGACGGCCAAAATTTAATGGATAATCATTTGCTTCTAAAATTAATGCTACGACTTAAAACATTTTGTCTCTAATTTAAAAAATGCAACATCAAAAACGAAATTGTGCCAAATCCATAATATTGTACTTTCTTAACTAATTTTTTCTAAATTTAGTTTACTGTTTGCTGCCGAAAAGGTGACCTTAAAATAATAACTAACAGAGGTCATTATCATACATGAATAACCCTATCTGCAGCATACAGTAATTTACACTAACACGTATGTTTAAATAAAAGTAATTTGTTAAATTTTTGCTTTACTCAAGGTTTATAGATTCTTAGTTCATTTGATACCATTTCCTACTTAATTGTAAATCAATGACTATTTAATAACCTTTTTTAAACAATTTTTGCACATTTAAAGGCTCATTAAAACTTTACTTTGAATAATTTAAAATACTGTATATAAAAGGTTTTATAGAAAACTATTAAACGTTTCTCTCAATATATTCAACATTGGAAATAAATATACGTTTGCATTGAAATTTATGTTTTTTGATTAACTCATTCAAATGTCTAAATAATAAAATATATATTTAAGAAGACTTACAGTTTTGCAGTGTTTTAACGGCTACTTCTCTTTTGTCCTCTGATCCAGGTAGGGATAGGACGCCCTTTTTGACACAACCGAAATGTCCTTCTCCTATTACATCCTCCAAAACGATATTACTTCTTTCGATTAGTTTACGTTCTCCTTTAAGTAAAGCTTTAGTCTCTTCTGGCACTTCATATTTCTGACCATCATCTGTTCCATTGACTGATAAAAATGGTTGCGTATCACCACTCGGAACATAATCTAAGGGCAAATACATATATTTTTAGCAATGAATTAATTGAAAGCATTAGTAATGAAATGGATTTAACGTTTAAAAAAAGTTTTGATGAGCCAACTCCATAATTAGAGGAGATCTCATTGAAGTTCATGTTAAATATTAAAGGGATAACCCGTGTCGGTATGATAAAACGCGTAGGGCCATTGGATGTTTTACTTCTGCTTTGATATCATTAACGTATTATTTTAGAAATAATTTGAAAAATTAAACCGATTTCCATAAGAAGGCCTATGAGTATAGCACTTTGTATATACTGATAGGCCCTTCTTATGGAAATCGGTTCAATTAATCACAGCATTTGAAAGTTTATTAATACAGTAAAACACCAACTAAGTAACATTTAAAAAAATTTTATAACTTTGATAACTTAGTCCCCTATTGAGTCCCGAAAAAGTGACAACGAATTACACAAATTACATATAAACACTTTACCATAATATATGTTTATTTATCAAAATAATAGTTGAATCCATTTATTGGACATTAAATTAATCTATTTTTTCTACTAAAACATTATACAATTTTGAACCCTTAAACTTACTGTCAAATAAAAGATTAGAGCAATAATTAGTTGATTCTCTATTGTCGGGAGAGATGACCGTATGATGTATTGAAAACTTGGGATACATAGTACCACGTTTTTTAAGGTAATATATAACCGACGTTGTTATCGCAGCAAATAATAAAATTATGACAATTGTTACGACAATGACTGTTGTTGGAGTATCACTGCTTGTATTGTTAGTTTTTGAGGCAAACCTCACTTTTCCGGGAGTAAAATGAAAATTTCCAACTTTAATATCAACCATATATTCATTGTCATCAATTACAAAAATATTTTCATTATATTGAATAATACAATAAATAGCATCAAAACTTTTACTATCAGTCAAATTACACGGAATTAAATTATTTATTGTAATTTCTATGGGATATTCATTGGTCAAGTCTTTTCCGTCTATTTTAAGAATAGGATCTTCTAAATAAACAATTCGCACATTTTTATCTTCATTAAACCGATAATAATTGGGTTCAACATATTTAAACTCATCCTGTGATAGTGCGGTTCCTTCAATATCATAATTACGTCCGGTGTCAGCTCTTACGTTTCGTACATATATTTCTATTTGAGACGAAACTTGTTTATCGACCGGTCCTGTTGTGCATAGAATTTTCATTGATTGCCATTCAAATACCTTACAGACAGAGCCGGCGATAGTTATATTGATTTCACTCATTGAGGACATATCTGGAGGTTCTCCCAAATTATCTCCAGATATAGTAACCATTGTTCCGCCCATTATTGGACCTGTTTTTGGAGTGAATTCAAACACTTCTGGCGGACAATAAGACGTTCTCATCACAGATGAATCAGAACACACCTTATTTGTTACACAGTTAGAGCCACACCACACACATGACTGGCTGAGACATGAGCCACAGTTCTTATGCAAAGAACAGTCACTTTTAATTGTTTCTATATTTCTAATTGTCTTCAAAGTGACCGATTCTAATGAAACGCAATTTATGTTATACACTGTTAATAAAAATAATATTTTTATTATTGAATTCCTTTTATTAAAGTTAAAATTAGAGGATATTAACTTTTGGAAAATCATTGCTGTCTTAGGTCCACATTTTTGAAGTTCACTTTATTTAATAAAATAATATTAATCAATGTATAATACATTTTGTTTCTTTATTACTTTACTTCTTTGTTACCATGAAAGCAATCTTTTTATATAAGTGTTATCTTATTTAGTGTTTAATAATATACTAAAAACAAAACCAAACCCAATGCCAAACCAAACCCCGAAGAAATAAGTGAAATTAAAAATAAATACCAATGCCATTCCAATATCACTTTAATATTTTTAATTCATTTTATTCATTACCAATACCAGGGTGACCAGGTTTTGTCAAACACAAACCTGGACAAAATAAAAAATCATAGGGGGGACCAAAGGATGTTTTTTGACAAAATTTATAATTTCAAAAAATGCAAAGGGGGACCTAGCATTACATTTTTGGAATATGTCCCAATTCCTGGACACCTGGTCACCCGGACCAATACTATTCCATTACAATTAGTTCTATTAGTTTATGAGGTTTGTATTGCAGTATATAAAATAGCATATGGATACCCAATACCCCTGGAAATGATGTTTTTCGCATTTGTTCACCTTTTTTTAGTAAGTTAACTATTAAAAATATTTGAAACGTTATAAATATTTAAGAAAATTGTTATAAAAGCCAAAATGGTTGTATGTCTGTCAGCTACACATATAAATAATACTAATAATTCTTTAAACTTGTAAACTACACCTGTTTTTCAAACAAAAGCACAGAAATAGTTTTTGAAAAGATAATTAAAATGAAAATCAATTAGTATTTAATAAAAAACAGTGCTGTATGAATTTGGAAAAATGCAAATTTTAATTAAGACAATGTGTCAGTTATTATATTAAAGTTTATTTCTAAACGCAATTTTAAGTATTTTGTAAATTTTAATTACAAAGAGAAATAGGAAATAAAATCCCAACCATTCCACTATTGGTACTATATTTTCAAACACCAATCTTTATGTTTCCGTTTATGAGTAATATTTATTTTGCTTATTATCAGTATCTGATTAGCATAAACAGTAAATGTTAGTTCATATTTACTCTTAAATGTTTGTCTTATATTGCTTTTTATCAAGTTTTACACTTATATGGTTGAGATAAAGCAAAGAAATACTTTACTTCTAAACACCACAATCTAAAAATTTGCCAACTGCTCTCTTTATGGATACGGGTGCCAGATTTGGTCAATTAAAAAAACGGAGATAATTCTGTCTCAAAGGGGGGACCAAGGTATATTTTTTGAATTTTTAATAAATTTTATAAAATTAAAGGGGGAACTAAGCAATTTATTTCTAAAAATTGTTAGAAAAACGGAGGTGTGGCAACCGTATTTATGGGTATCTTGTCCCATGTTCTCTTGTCTCTTGTCTCGTTGGATAAAATAGTAAAATTCATGTTTTCAAATGTTTTCAATCAAATATATTAAATTTTGTTTAGTTATAATTTAACTTTAACTTTTACAATACCTTATGATATAAAATAAATCTAACATTTATATAATTAAGAGTTTACTATTATACTTTACTACGCCACAAAACTTTTAAAGTGTACACTAAATACAAAAATAAAATAGTAGCCATATACCTTTATAAAAGTGTGACTTCATTTTGGTAGTAATTGTACATTAACTGTAATGATTTTTTATAACCAGCGAACTCTACAACAAAACAATGCGTTGTCTACTGTCAGGGCTCATGTGCTGGTTGTTGTTGTTTAGCGTATTATCCTTACTATGATAGAACATGTGGGCATACTTACTGTTGCTGACATTTTTAGCCACAGCTCATGTCAAACTAAATATACTGTGACTTTAAAGTATATTATAGATGTAAAGGTGATGGGATTTTAACATAATTTTAAACTATTTTATAGTATAATTTTATGAAATATATAACTTTTTACTTTTTAGACTATTAAGTGCATCCTTTTGTTAAAAGCTTTTCAGTCTTTGATCCAGTTTAGGATCAATAAGCGGATTAAGTTCTCGCACTTTGTAAACTGAAGCTTTTAACTAAAACTGAAATTGAAACTGAAACTGTAGAGGAATAGTGTTTTTCATTTTTGTTTAAATGTAAATTTAGTTCAATTAACGTATTTTTACTACAATTCATTTTAATTCACAACTTTTCACTAAAATGTAGGTCTAGTTTAGACTCTAATAAAAGGATTAAGACTTTCGTTTCAATCCGGATTAAAAAGGGTCACAGCTTTCTGTCGACCACTTCCTTAATACTTTCATGACTGCAAATCCTTTTTATAAAGTAATTGTAAGAGAAATAGATACACAGTCTTTTCTCAAGTTTCTATTCATTCACTATTTTGTATGAATAACAAGACTTCGGTTCTCAATATCCATTTGAGTGGAATAGTTCCCCAAAATTCCGCTTTCGGTTTAGGGATAGCGTTACTGTCAAATAGCTATTTAATATTTACTCTTATAACCAATACATAAATAACATAAATAAAATGCAAATGAAACTTATTGTTTAAGACCCCCTCCCATATAATGCTATTAATAATTTTATATTTAATTAAAACATTATTTATTCTTATCGTATAAGTAACGGTAATAGTCTAGTATATGCACTAAATTTAGGTATTAATAAAGCATACGACACACTATATACAAAAATAATTAATTTTCTAAGTTTTTAATTCAAAATTAATAGATTTAAAACATTAAAGGAAATTTATAAAATCATAAAACTTTCTAAAATAAAATTAAAATTTTTTTTCAAAATCAAATAATCGTTATATCCTAGTTTAAAGGGGTTCGAACTTTGAGCATACATACTATATATTATTGATCAGCACATTGTACACTACAAAAAAGTCTCTGACCCCGCCCACTTTTAACCAACTTTAAGCTCCGCCCACATACAAAATTTTAAGCCACTTCCACCAAAATTCCCTAAAATTTTATTTACTCGACATCTAACAAGAATATGAAAATATATTTTTAAAATCACATATAGATCCTGAGTTATAATAATTTAAATTTTCAGTTTTCGACTAAAAAAATCATATTGAAAGTTAATATCTCGAGAATGGGAGATGCTATAGAGGTGGAATCTTCACTAATAGTAACCACAAATCAAGAACCATAATATATCCTCAGCTTAAGGTCATCCAAGGTCAAAAATAATAAGCCACGCCCACCAATTTTTCTTGAGATATTAATTTTTAAAATGATTTTTGGTCGAAAACAAAAAATTTAAATATTTATAACTCAGGATCTATCTGTGATAATAAAATTATATTTTCATATTCTTGTTAGGTGTCGAGTAAATAAAATTTTAGGAAATTTTGGTTGGAATGGCTCAAAATTTGGTGTGTGGGCGGAGCTTAAAGTTGATTAAAAATAAGCGGGGCAGGCTTTTTTTGTAGTGTTCGATATGCTGATCAATAATATATAGGTATGCATGCTCAAAGTTTAAAGCCCGTTAAACTAGGAAATAAAGTTTTTTTAAAATTTGTTTGGGTTTTTGAAAAATTATTTTCACTTATATATTGCATTTTAGTTTTAAAATATTAAGTTCCTTATTCATTGAATAGAGTTTTATATATGTTTAATAGATTTTAAGACTGACTCAATACCTATTACTCATCAGACTTGGCCAAGAGGGGGGTATAGGGGGTATGACCCCCCCCCTCAGACTCCAAAAATTTACCTTGGTCCCCCTTTTGATTTTTATTTCGTCCAACAATTTAAAAAAACTTTTATTAAAAATTACATATATATAATGCATTTAAACTAATAAGAACAACAAACTAGTATTCATTAAACGAAAGGTAATACTTTTTATTTAAATTTTTTTGGCGGGAAGAGATTTTGAGAAAAAATGTCTTACAAAAACGAGGAGTTTGACCCCCCTTGAATTTTCAAAATTTCTAAAATCGATCCCCCCTCAAGCCTCAAAATTTTGGATACCTTTGACAAGTCTGTTACACATTCGATAAAAATACTTTAATTCTGCATCAATTGTTGAATAGTATTCATTGAATACAGTATTAAATACCTTTACATCTGCTTTATATTATATCAAAGCTATCTAAGGACTCCTATATAGTCATAACTCTGCTTTGATTTCATTAAAATAGAGCAAAATTTTATAAAACATTAGTTTTGAGAACACGCGCGACATCTGAAATCATAATTGTCAGAACATGTGAACCTAAGTCTTGATGAATAAGCTTAACGTTAAAATAAAATTGTGTTTTAATTCAAAATACAAAAAGTCTTCAAATTATTTCTAAACTAAAAATCAAGTCACAAAAAGTGTGTACAACTTTACATACTTATTAATAAACTTTGGTAAAAGAGCCATTTTATATGAATGAATCACATCTAAAGTTTTAAGAATAAAGCAGTATTGGGTACGGAAAAAATATTAAATGATTTTAAAAAACAATACCCTCATTATATGTTTATTACGCATTTGCTTTAAAATAACTTTTATTATCAATGTGTTGAATGCAATTAATTATTCATAAATTATGTCAGAATAAAAGGGAGCATAAAATCTTAGTTTTAAAGAATTACTTTTGATAATAAATAAAAATGAAAACATTTTATTGACTTTTTTGCGAACACAAGACATTGAAATCATTGTACACCAGACACGCAGACAATTCAGCGCTATATACAGTAATTAAAAATGAAATAAATTTTTTTCCAAATTAATGTAAAAAACTCTTATTTGTCCCCCAAAAAGGTAATATCGATAAAATCGCAACAATATTACGAAAATAAAGGAATGATCGATAGGTATGCTTTCAACACTTTAACCAAACACGTGTCACTTCAAATGTATTGAAGTGAACCTTAATTCACTTATATGAATGACAAGTCACCCTTCACGCCAGCCTTGAACTAACACATCATTCGATACGTACAGTCATCATATTAATGCCTA
>JAQGCH010002862.1:0-11740 GCA_034699485.1 Nanhermannia elegantula
TGGTACTGAATGAAGACAAAAATTTAAACATATTTTTATTTTGATTTTCATATACTCTTCCACTCAAAATAGCGACAGGAGATGCGTAATCGAAAGCAGGAGAAAATTGTGTCACATTAAATCTTTTATAAGTAGCCGCAAATTCTGTAATACCAATATCGCTCTCATTTCTGGCTAATTTCCCAATAAGACAGTTGTATTGATTATTCATGTTCTCTGCTATAATAGAATAATTTAATTTATCTCTAAGTAAACGAATGACATAATAACCTATTCCATATTCTCGCGCGACTGCGATTCTCAAGTATTGCTTATTTTCAGTATTATTCATAATTATTTAATACAATATTAATTTTTTAACATTTAGTCAATTCCTAAGCCAAACCATATTTGAAATTTAATACACAAAATAATTAAATTGAACCCCTTTGATAAATTTCAAAAGCTTAACATAATTAAATAGTGACTTTATATTTTATTGAATATATGGGTTTTATTTTAATATCTTTTAATATACATTTAAATAATTAATGTTTGTTTATTGTTGTGATACTTCATAAAAGCTTTAAGTGAACAAAAATTGCAATAATTTTATTGCGAGAAAATAATTACTTTCTCATTATTTCAAAACATTTAATTCAATTTATGTCTAAGTGATTAATAATTGAGTGTTGTTTACAGCACAATATAATAATAAAAATTTAATAGAAATATCATATAATGGACTAAAATAGAATAACATCATTGTGTATATAAAAATATAATTATATCTATATAATTAAGAATGCATTGTCATTCAGTCACCCTGTCTTTCTATCTCTCAGTGACAATTAAACTTTTATGTAGGGTGATCAAGTCTAATAGAGTTCAAATCTGGACAGCTTAAAAAATCAAAGGGGGACCAAAGGAAAATTTTTCATAAACTCTTATTTTGAGAAAAACTTAAAGGGGGACCAAGCACTTCATTTTTTAAAAATAGTCCAAAATCTGGACAGTTCAGGTGAAATCTGGACGGTGGTCACCCTACTTCTATGTGTCTCGTATATATATAAATGAATAGCTCGTGTATATAAAAACTAAGTAATTCACATGAACCGCTTGGTTCAGAGATCCCGACCACACTTCACATAAGAAAAAACTATGTTCTATAATTACTTTCTTTGATCTCGTGTTTTATACTCCTATTTGGTCTGTCCTATCAAACTGCCGATTAGTGTATATCCTGTGATTAGTACATATCCTGTGATTAGTACATATCCTGTGATTAGTACATATCCTGTGATTAGTACAAAAAAGCTTAGATACAAAAATAGTAATAGAAAAGCATTAGTAGTTTGAGATGTGATTCACGTTAAATCAAAAACATCTGTGATATCATTGTCTTTGAAAATGTGTGACCTTTTCCGATCTGAACTGTTGAGCTGTTACAGAACCAAAAGACATTTTACTTTCGCTAAAGTGAAAGTGAAAGAAAGTGAAAATTAAAAAGAATGCCCCGAAATTAAATGAAAGTGAAAGTCAAAAATTGAAAAATGAGTTAAAGTGCTGAGCCGTAACTGTAAGATATAAGAGTTAACCTAGAACCGATTAAGATGCATGATTTCAAGACTATGAGGTTGAGATTACATGCATGCATATTACAAGTACTTTACAAACATACATATTTTAAATCAATACTAGTTAGTCAATCATTATTAATAAAAGTGTTCAAAACCCGCTGCCCGACCAGTTTGATATTTTGTTATTCCTTCAAATGATGCCATAACTGTGAGACACTTTATTCAACATTTAACAGTTATTACTACTACTAAGCACAATTAACCTCTGGACCTCGTACCTCAGGTACGGGTCCGAGGTCCGAAGGGTTCAGGACCTCTAGGTACAGGTCTGGGTCCGAAATACAAGTCATGAACCTCTTTTTAATCAACATTTTTATAATAACTTATTACGCACGTACAGTATGCAGACAATGTTGTCGTCATCAAGAATAGTGATTCTCAAGCTAAGTGCTCGTGATTACGCTCCGATAAATTTTAACCTTCTGAAAAATTGGAGTACCTGTGCGCACTCTCATGCTCATGTACAGAGCCTTTACCAAGCGCCGAGTCAGCTGTTTACATAACATGAGGGACTTTTCTTTAAGTTTGTTTATTGTAAGCAAACACTCTGTATGTGATAATCTGTAAGATTCTATGCATAAATCATTTTAAACAGAATACTGTCTGAGTTTATTATAAAAGAATGTAATTTTGTTAAAAATTAAAATCTTTGTTAATTTAAGAAACATTATAATATATATTCCCCGAGCTCTAAACGCCTGAGCGTTGAGCACCACTATTCTTAAATAAAGTAAAATTTTATTAATTATTATATTTCTCTTTGTCTTAATATATTGAATAAAATTGTTCTTATTTGCGATGAATTTTTTAAAAATAATCTCATATATAAAACACAATCCACTGATACTGAGGCCAAAAAATAAAATTATATAAATGCCTTTTAAGTTATGTAAACTTAATGATTGAAAAACATTTTCTTCGAATGAAAAGTCCTGTGTTTTAAAAAGTCTTTTTTGACGCCAATAGTCAAAGAATCCACTTTCAAAAGTAGACATCACTAATAAATCCAACTTATTTTTGAGGGAATCTGAGATAAATTTAGAATAAAGCATAACCACTCCATTTCCATAATGCATTTCACGGCCCAAATAAAAGGGAAGATTATTGTACTTTTTGATAAAAGTTCTCAATAAATGACTGAATGTTATAAACACAGATTTACCATTCAATACACTCGAATAGTCAACATTTGATAGGTTTACTTTAGATTCTGAATCATAATATTTTTCAAATATTTGTCTTACAATAGAATCATCTGATTTTTCTAAAAAATTTTTTATGAACGGTGAAGAAAAAATATCGACTTTAAGTGAATGTGTATTTATTTTTTCCAATACATCTTCAAAAGAATTCATTATTGAATACGGATTATAAACAATGTTTGATAGAAGTACAGAATCGAAGTTTTGGGTCAAAATAGTCGATAATATAAGCCATAAACCAAATAAATAGAATTTTTTAAACTTAGTCATTAAAAACATATCCCGAGTGAAGAGAGTTTGACCCATAAATGGGTATAAATGATGAATAAATAATTTAATAATGGTTTTGTAGAATAATTTAAAAATTATGCGCAAATTATTTCCCCATAATATAAATATAATATGTATGAGAGATAATAAAGTGATTGTCAAAAAATACAAGAGCCATAAGTTGGTACTGAATGAAGACAAAAATTTAAACATATTTTTATTTTGATTTTCATATACTCTTCCACTCAAAATAGCGACAAAAAATGCATAATTGAAAGTTGGAGAAAATTGTGTCACATTAAATTTTTCATAATTAGCCATAAATTCTGTAATACCAATATCGCTTTCATTTCTGGCTAATTTTCCAACAGCAGCTACGAATTGAATATTCATATTCACTGTTATTATAGAATAATTTAATTTTTCTGCGAGTAAACGAATAAAATAAAAAGTTATTCCTGATTCAATCGTAACAGCAATTCTCAATTGCTGTCTATTATCTGTATCATTCATTTTTATTATATTCTATATTTAAATTTATTAAATATTGATTTGCTAAACCACACAATATTGCTTTAATATACAAAACAAATATTTCTTATATAAATTTTCACCATTTAAAAAACCATCTAATATTAGTTAAAAAGCGGCAAAATAGTTCATTTTATAAAATATAACATTTAAAGACTCTCAAAATATTTTGTAATAATTTTCTAGCTGTGCCACATTCTATTTTGAATATATAATGCCTCATTTATACAGTATATATATATAAATGTATACTACGCAGTAGTTTTATATATATTTTCTTCAATATTCTTCATTAAACCTTTTAATATTAGAAAATTTTACTTTTCTAAACGTAAAAAACAATTACTTTGTTATTAGATTATTATTTCATTCAAATTGTAATTCTTGTTTTTATGCGTATCTTTTTTTATTTTAGTAAAAATTAAATAAATTTCTAATAGAATTATATCGTTACTATTTTTTATGATTAAAATATATTGTTGCTTTAAACATAATTTTATCAATTACTTAGCGTTAAATTCAATTAAATATTGTGAAATAATAATAATGTAAATGTTTTCATACATTTACAATATTACAATTTTGTACACTTACAGGGCTTAATGATTAATATCAGCGATTGAGATATAGAATTAATTGATTTGCTTCTATAACGGCACAAAGCGTTTTTCAATGCTGACCCTTTTTATATAGACATAATTTTTTAAAGAATACGATAGGAATGCGCGCGACTGTTAAATAGAATATACAAAATAATTAATAATTATAAATTTATGTCTTTATCAAAAGGGTCAGCAATGAAAAACGCTTTGTGCTCTTCTAGAAGCTCATCAATTAATTATTTATAAGAAATTGATGTATCATATAATAAAATATATTTTTATAAAATTAGGTGCAATGCTCTTTATCCATTAGCATAATTTCAATTGTGTTGCATAACATGATATTTCAGTCCTTTTCACCAGATTTTACCTTTGATTAGATTTAGATTTTTAAGGTATTACCCGTGTCGGCAAAAAGCAAGGGCTCGAAACAATGAACATGCGGACAACTCATTGTATTTAGCGAAACCTAGTGATGCTGTGATTCGAACCCACAACCCTCCAGCCCCTTTTCCACTGAGACTACCTATTAATTATTATATAAATGCTGAGTCAGTGAAACACAAGCGCATAGGCATGAGCTCAACGTTAATGTTAATGTTCCGAATTTTTAGCCTCTTAGCCTTAGCTTTAGCTCTTTAGCCCCCATTTTGAAGGCTAAGGCTAAAGGGCTAAAGAAATGACTTAAGGCTAAACTAGAAGGCTAAAAATTTTAGTTCCCAAATTAGCCTTTAGCCCTCTCTTCTAAGAAATTTGGTTATTTTGATTTGAATCTGAACAAATTATCTAAAAATAATATTAAAATAACAATAGCTATTAAATTCCCGATCTAAAGTCCCCAAAAACATGTAATAAAAATATGCAATTTTTCATTAAAATGTAGTTTAAACCTTTGCTTTTAATGATTAAATAAAGTTTTGTAATATTTGAATAAAGTAAAAGCATTAAATATTTTTACAAATTTAGCCCTCAATTATCCTTAGCCCTCAAGGCTAAAAAATTTCTTTAGCTCTTAGTCATAGCTAAGGCTAGAGGGCTAAGGCTAAGCGTTTAGCTTTAGCCTTATTCGGAACACTAATTAATGTGATCAAACATTTATCTGCATTCAATACATATTACATATATATTATTTCGTTGCTTATACTCAGAATATTAAGCAACAAGTTTTAGAAAGACGAGTCTGAACAGATGGTAGATTAACATAATAAGTAATACTCAACTCTTGGAGGTTTAGCAATGGTAGGAGTTAACAAATTTTTGTGAGTGTAAGGCAACTATTCAACTTAAATGCCAAAGAATGAGCGCGTTGTCTTAGAACTTAGTGTCTCTTCAAATGGATTAGATCTTATGCAATCAATTTTTAATTATGCCAATGCATCAAAAGAATTGACACTAGTTTTCTAAAAATATATTGATTATAAAATGCATTAATTTTTATAAATAATTTTATATCATAATCGTTGATATACTTTGTAAAACATTAAGCTTTGTAAGTGTACAAAATTTCAATAAATTAAATGTATGAAAACACTTACATTATTATTATTTCACTATATTTAATTGAATTTAACGCTAAGTAATCGATAAAATTGTGTTTAAAGCAAAAAAATATTTTAATCATAAAAAATAGTAACAATATGATTCTATTAGAAATTTCTTTAATTTTACTAAAATAAAAGAAGATACGCATAAAAACAAGAATTACAAAATTTGTATGAAATAATAATCTAATAACAAAGTAATTGTTTTTTACATTTAAGATATTATAATTTTCTAATATTAAAAGGTTTAATGAAGAAATATATATAAAACTACTGCGTAGTAACTTATATATATATATATGTATATAGATATTACATTACATATTCAAAATAGAATGTGGCACAGCTAGAAAATTATTACAAAATATTTTGAGAGTCTTTAAATGTTATATTTTATAAAATGAACTATTTTACCGCTTTTTAACTAATATTAGATGGTTTTTTAAATTCCAAAAATTGACATAAGAAATATTTGTTTTGTATATTAAAGCATATATTGTGTGGTTTTGAAAATCGTTATTAAATAAATTTAAACATAGATTATAATAAAAATGAGTGATACAGATAATAGACAGCAACTGAGAATTGCTGTTACGATAGAATCTGGAATAAGTTTTTATTTTATTGATTTGCTTAAAGAAAAATTAAATTATTCGATAATAGCAGAGAACATGAATTATCGTTTCGAAGGTGTTGTTGGAAAATTAGCCAGAAATGAAAGCGATATCGGTATTACAGAATTTATAGCTACTTATGAAAGATTTAATGTGACACAATTTTCTCCTGCTATTGAATATACATTTTTTGTCGCTATTTTGAGCGGAAAAGTATATGAAAATCAAAATAAGAATATTTTTAAATTTTTGTCCTCATTCAGTACCAATTTATGGCTCATGTATTTTGTGACAATTATTTTATTATCTCTCATATATTTTATATTTTTATGGGTAAAACATTTTCAAATATCTTTCAAAATGTCATTTATTAATATATTTATTCAACACTTATACCCATTTTTGGGTCAAACACTCTCCGCTTGCAATATATCCTTTTTAACAAAGTTTAAAAAATTCTATTTATTTGGTTTATGGCTCTTATTATCATCTTTTTTGGCACAAAACTTCGATTCTGTACTTCTATCAAACATTGTTTATAATCCGTATTCAATAATGAATTCTTTTGAAGATATTGTTGACAAAGCAAATACACATTCACTTAAAGTCGATATTTTATCGGCTCCTTTCGTAAAAGAATTTTTTATAAATTCAAATGATTTAATTGTGAGACAGATATATGAAAACTTTGACGATCCAGAAGTTGAAGTAAACTTTTTAAATGTAAACTATTCGAGTGTATTGAATGGTAAATCTGTTTTTATTGCATTCAGTCATTTATTAAGAACTTTTGTCAAAAAGTATAAATATTTACCATTTTATGTGGGCCATGAAATGCATTATGGAAATGGAATGGTTATGCTTTATTCTAAATATATCTCAGACTCACTCAAGAATAAGTTGGATTTATTAGTGATGTCTACTTTTGAAAGTGGATTCTTTGACTATTGGCGTCAAAAAAGAATTTTTAAGACAAAGGACTTTTCATTCGAAGAAAATGTTTTTCAACCAATAAGTTTACATAATTTAAAAGGCATTTATATTATATTATTTTTTGGCCTCAGTATTAGTGGATTGTGTTTTATATATGAGATTATTTTTAAAATATTCATCTCAAACAATTAACACAATTTTATTCAATATATTAAGACAAAAAGAAATATAATAATTAATAAAATTTTATTTTGTTAAGAATAGTGGTGCTCAATGCTCGGGCCGAAAGCGAGCATCAAATGAATTACATATTAAAATGTCCCATATAATTAATCCTAAAATGTTTGTAACATAAATCTTAAAATTATTGGTATAAAATATTATTCATTACAGAGTATATATATGTTGAATATGTTCATTATATTTATATTTATATTTATATTTATATATTGATAGTATTCTTGTCTCAAATTATTTTATTTAAAACACACTTTTATAAGTTTCTTTATGCAATTACTGTTATAACCAGGAGTGTTAATGTTCCTTAAGGTGACCAGCCGTCAAGATTTCATCTGGGTTGTCAAGATTTTGGGCTATTTTTAAAAAATACAGTGCTTGGTTCCCCTTTGAGTTTTTCTTAAAATAGGAATTTATGGAAAATTATCCTTTGGTCCCCCCTTTGATATTTTAAGCTGTCCAGATTTGGGCTCATTCAAACTTGGTCACCCTAATGTTACTATAACCCCACAGAAATTCTCTAGAATTGTAGGTATGTAACAATTTTTAAACATGTCATATCTTTGATTTTCACTATGTCGCCTAACATTACAAAAATTTATTGGAAACTAACTTAAGAAATTCTTTAATTATGGTCACCTTACAAGTTAATGTTACCCTATGAGAACACTGGAATAATTTTATAAATAATAAATAAATAAATAAACTGTATATAATTGTTAAAGAATGAAGCTTACAAAGTCCATGCCCAGGGTCGGTTTTTTATAGCCTAGAATCAAAGCCGGGTTTTGAATACTAGCTTAGCTTATTGCTTTTGAGTCTAGGCACAGGTTCTATACTTTTCGAGCCTAGGCTCGCCAGGCTTGTGCTCTTGCTAGCCTATGGACATCATTAATTATTAAACAAAAATATTAATGAAATAAATCATTTAATTTAATTTTATATTTCAAAACAATTCCTATTAAATACATATTCGATACATAAATGTTACAATACATAAAATTATATTCAATCATAATTAAATAAAAGAATAATATTATTATTAATTAATATAAATATTTCTCATATGTCTATTCATATCACTTGATTTAAAGAACAATTAATTGCATTTCTTATATTTACATATACAAGTATAAAGTATATAACATATAATATTAATTGGCTGGCATCGAATATGTGCAACCATTACATGGATGAGGGGTAAATTTTTTGTTTTTTAAATAAAAAATGTTTGTAATATTTAACCGGTTAATTTAAATAAATAAAAACACCATTTGCAATCAAAATCTGCATAATAAAGGTTAAAACTGAATATAAATTAAAATTTAATTCACTTTATTCATAAAAAAATAAAATCATTTTATATCGTATAACTATTTTAGTCCAACTTATGGAAGGTAGCCTTATGACATAGGATGAATTTGAGTATAGATTTTACGTATTTTGTGTGTGGCAAAAACTTTACATGGGAATTTAATGGCTAATTGTAGTCAATGATTTGATTATTTTAATTTAAAATACATTTAGGCAGAAATCAAAATGTTGGAGATTACAAACTCTTTATGGTTTTGTAAATAATTGCATCTTCTCATAATTGTTTTTTATAATATAAAACTTTTATCAACTTTATCATAATGCAATTTAATTATTCTAAAATTTTTACAATAATTGTTACCTTTATAATCTTAATTATTAAATAATTTCAATTATTTTATTCATTTAGCATGCTTGTATCTTATGTTATGCTTAAAAATATGATAATTATAAATCAATTTGGATACTTATTTATATTATAAAAGTTTTAATCAGAACTTAAAAAGTTTAAATACAGAAATATTATTTAAGTATTAACTCTAACTTTAAAATTATTTATATTTTAATAATAATAAAGATTGTATCAAATTCATCATTTGATTAAAACTTAATAAATTATTTATGTTATGTATTTGCACTCAAATTTCGTTAATAACTTAATAATATAATATGATTGACTCCTAATAACATTATTCATTTTTAAACATAAGGAAGAATGCAAATAATAAAAAGTTTTAAAATTGAAAAAACTGTAAATTACGGTAATATTATGTATTTGATAAAAACAAAATCCCAGTGCGCCGGAATAACCATAGAGGCTTGAAATGTTATTCCGGCGCACTAGTGTGTCTGAAAAACAATCCTCAATTTAAAGCGAACGATTAAAAATGAAACTGTCACACATCTGAACCAAAACGAATAAAGAAGAAAAATCTTCTACAACTGAAATAGTAATTAATGAAAACAATACAGTTTCATTACAAGAAAAATATTATGAAAGTATTGGTATAGATTCAATTAGTTTTACCGAAAACTTAAAAATATAGAATGCAACACAAGCAATAAATGTTTTCTCCAGCTATTTGTGGGTTATTCACCCTAAACAATAATCAATTTTAATGAATATTTTTTGAGTGTATCATTTGTTGTGAAAAAACTTTCGACTTGAGAGATGTGATCCGCTGCCATGCGGTTTATCAATGGTAACAGATAACATGCTCAGAAAGTTTTAGCGCGATTTTTGAAATTTTAATCGGCTAATGCTATTTACGCGGGAATTCCCTTGCAAATAGACAATCATTGTTATTTGCACGGCAATTTTTTTAAATGCAATTTTTGTATTTTTAAATATTTTAAAGGCGGAAAATTGAAATTTATTACTTTTTATATAGAATGTGTTCCGAAATTCAACTTTAAAAATTATTTTATTTAAGAAATAATCGTTATATCATAGCTTAGACAAAAGAAATTTATAAATATATATTATTGATCAGTGCAACTTAAACTACAAAAAATATTGCCACGCCCATTTTAAAAAACTTTATGCCACACCAAATTGAAAAATATTAAGCTACGAGCACCAAATTTTCATTAAATTTTCTTTAATTAACATCTAGCAAGTATATGAAACTACATTTTTATTGTCATTTGTAGACTGAGCAAAAAAATGAGCAATGGAAAAAATAATTTTTAACTAGAACTCTAGCCATTATAAACTCCAGTATAAATTTAAATAATTATCATAATTGTTATTTAAATAAATAAAATTTTGCAAAGAGGAAAGTTATTTATTGAATAAAACAAATAATATAAGTATTATATTAAATTTGGGTTTATGCTATGCGCGACTTCGAGGACCTAAAATTTAGGTGACACTCAAAATATCTCTTTGGTTAGCACATAAAGACTAAACCCTCAAGTAATTACTTGAGGGCTTGTCTTTGCATACGGCTGTTATAGTGCACGTCAGGCTATTCAAAGCCTAATATTAATAAAGAGTATCTATTATTGCAAAACTAAAAAAAAGTTATTATTTTAAGTTAAATAAATTGTATTCAAATTGCTTCGTATTTTGTGTTGAGTCTACAAATACAGGCTATACCAAATAGCTTATGGCCCACAGTGGTGAAGATCGTTGATCTCAATTCTCGCAAAAGGATTTTTTGGATTGATCCACACCGCGAAACCTATAGAGAAGTCGACTCATAATATTTTGGGTGTCGATATTTTGGTTATCGATATTTTGGGTGTCGACATTTGGTTGTCGGTCTTTTGGTAGTCGGTCTTATGAACTGTCGGTCTTATGACCCGGACCCACTGAGACAATTCTGACCGGGTAAGTTATTTTATAAGACCAAGGTTCGCCTAGCCAGGGAGGGGATTATGGAGGAGGAATTTTTGGCTCAAAATCCAGAATTACCAAAATCTACCAGATTCTTGCCAGAATTATCCGATTATTATCATAATTTATCCGATTCTAGACAGAATTAGCAAAAATACATAATTTATAGGTTCTGGCTTCCGGTTTCTTCAAATTTGGCCCTTTTGTCAAAAAAGTTTGGCCGAAACTGGTATATAGAAGGTCAAAACTCAATACGCACTTAAGTAATTTGGCTTAAAACATTTTAAGTAGCTGCAATTTATTACCTAAATTATAATTATTTATTTGGTTAATTATTAGGATAGGCCCAGATTAGCGTAGATTTTTTCCGTGAACTTCCTATAGAAACCTAGCAATTATAGGTAGTATATGAAAAAATAGTTTTATTATTTATAATTATGATAACTTGAGAAAGAATTAAGACGCAGTCAACTGCGATAAAACATTGATAAACATAAATAATTGAAGTATTTGGTGTAAAATTGAAGGACTGGGAG
>JAQGCH010002863.1:0-11736 GCA_034699485.1 Nanhermannia elegantula
ATAAATTTATAAATAGGAGTAAATACTTAAAAGTTAGTGTTGAGTTCATTCTTGAGTTTTGAATTGTCATATTTGAAGCATTTTCTTGAAGACTTTCTGCATCTGAAGACAGTCTTATCAGTACTGTAATGACATGTTCTCACTTATTATTTTTCTCAATGTTATCCATAAGATTACAGTAAATTTTTAAGAAAATGCAAATATATTGATAATTCAGTTATCTTTAATTTTAATATAATATTATTATTAAACTAAACAATTACTGCAATAATTGTAAGTTAAAGTTAATTACCGGTAATATGTTTTAAATGAGCAAACAATCTGTTCAATAAAATTAGTCTATAAGTTGATGTTATATTGAATCTTAACTCAAACTACAGTTAGAGTTGATTGCATTGCATGGCATTTGAAATAAAAACTGTGATTCAGAAGATAATTGTCGATTGCTTTGCAGATGAAGACTCAGATGTAGACTCAGAAAATAGTATTAATTCAAATTGCAATATAAATTCCCAAATGAAAAGGCAACTGTTTAAAGGTAGACATTCTATAGTTTACATCCATTATAAGTTCTTTTGATTGTTATTGTTTTATATAATTATTAAAATCAAAACTGACTGCTATTGTTTACAAATTTGTGTTTTGCCTTATTCTCGCATTTCTTTTAATTGGTTTTGAATGAAAATTGCTATTAGAAGAGAAATCGGTATCATTTTCTGATGAGACCACAACACAATTGGATCAATTGATGCATTCCCCACAGCGCGCAGGTTATTGTCTTTTCACTTGATTATCTCAATTTATTAAATTATTTTGTTTCACTTCATCTACAAATTGCATGTATTTTTGCTGATCGTTTCTCTATTTAACGCCTATTTCATATTTTACTGTGCATTTCATTCTGCTTTCGTGTCTTACTATTAGCTGAAAGACCTGCAAAGCCAGCGATTAAGTCACGTTCAACTATAACATCGACAGGTTATTATAGTTTTCAAACTTTGATAGTAATAAGTTTTTAATGAACTAACAATAATTGATACAATATTTTTAATAGGAATTTATTGTTGATAATGTTTATTAATTACCATTTAATGATAAAAATATTCAAAGTTTTCTTCAATTATTTTTTTATTCATTTTATTGCCTAAAAAATACAAAAAATCATATAAAACTCTATTATTTATTATCTAAAATTAGATAAATCAGGAAAACCTGCGCCCCCACCAAAACCTGCTTCTTTGATTGGGTATCGCGGAGAGACACCGATAGGCCTCACAAACGATATATCCGCACAACTGAGACAAATACGTAAGAAGACTAAAGATCTACGCGGAGAAGTGCGGTCTTTGAGGAGAATGGCTTTACAACAAACGACTACTGCAAAAGAAACACTGAGAGACACCTGCAATAAAATTAAGACTACTTTAGGATTCCTCTCCACTTCCAGTGATTGTCAATTAAGATTAGAAAGAATGAAAATATCACACGAAAGAGATTCTTATGGTCAAGACGTTAACAGACTTGATAAAGACCTGCAAGAACTTGAATCTCAAGTCGAAGAGTTGAGATCTAATGTGATAAACCGTAGATGTCGTGTCAATATGTCTCACGTCGAGTCAATGGCTTTAGTCCTTTCTCGCGCTTCGAAGACTGTCGCAGATCTCAAGAATAGATTTCCACAATTATCTCAAACTCTTAAGACTGTTATGAGTCAAGAAATGGAGTATTGTGTTAAAGAAGAGAAGTAAGTCTTACTTTTGTTTCATTTGTTGGAACATTTGTTTTAAATGTTTTTATTTTTATTAAAAGATTTTTGAAAGAAGAACCCGATAGGTTAGAGACTGCACTAAAGAGGTGTAAAAAATTGACCGGAACTCTGGTCACACTTAAAAGGTTTGATTACTGCTTGTGCTGAAGTGATAAATGAAATTTTATTTAGTTTTATGATCTATTTGTAGATTGGCATCAGTTCAGGAACAAAGATCAACAACTAATGCAAACAGTTCTTCGCCCTCATCTCAATTACTACAGTCAACATCTGCCGATACAGCCGATAGGGATTTAGCATCAAGAGTATGAAATTTTTTGTTTTTTAATTGTTTTGTTTCATAAATAATAACAATATATTGAATACAGGTATATGTGTCAGGAATTTCAATAATCAATAATATTTAGTATAAAATTATGACTTGAAAAGTGTTAAATTTTGAACTAATTGTGATCCTAATTGCAATTCAGGCTAAACGAATGCAATCATGGCGTCGGAGCTCTAATTTTCGAGATAATGTTAATCACAAAATAGAGTAATTTTTCGATTAAATTAAAATTTTTCATTTATTACCACTAAATCACAATTAAAATCTTTGAATTATTATATAATATACAGTTTTAAAAACAAACTTCTGATTTTGAAATAGCGGTCTCAACTTTCCTGATTTAATGCTGAGGCAGGGGGTTATTGATAATCCGCCCAAAACGAAAGCGCCATTTATTGTTGGATTTGAATGTGCCGGAGAAATAGAGGCTGTCGGCGAAGGCGTCACCGGTTAGTCACCTGTCTTTATGTCTAAACCCGATTACACCACATATCATGTCTTTATTGTTAGGACTTAGAGTTGGTGATCGTGTGGCTGCACTTAATGAGTCGCGCGCGTGGGCAGAGCTCGTCAATGTGTCGGCGAAGTATGTCTATAAAATACCAGCGAAGATGAGCTTTCAAGACGCGGCCGCAACCACTATGAATTATGTGGTCGCTTATGCACTACTTTTCGATATCGGAAATCTCAAAAGCGATCAAACCATTCTCGTTCATTCGGTTGGCGGAGGGGTTGTAAGTATATGTCATTCTGCACTTCATCTCTTATATGCAATATCTTCACATTTTCACAAATACTACTCTTTTATATTAATTTCTTGAATCATAAGCTCCTGTCGTGAGATATAATAACAAATTCATGTCACGTAAAGACCGATTTTCATAATTTTAAGAAAAACCTATTTTTTGGCAAAGTCTCAAAAACTTGTAATATTTTCTGTTAGAAATGTCTTATCTGTAAGCTATTAATAATTTATAACATTTAATTTGTCAAATAGTTACTGGTTTTAAAATTGTAAAAATTACTTAAGAATTTAGTCATCGATTAATTTAATTTGAAAGTAAACATTCAATTATTTTAGTTATAGTAGCAGTTGAACAGATTTACACTAATATTTAGTTAAAACCTTTAAACTTAAGTGTGTCTGAAGATTGTGTTTACAACTTTGGCCCTTTTCTGCGCTTTAAGGTTTTTGTCGCCAAAAATGTTTATTCTTTGATTATATAGAACTGATATTTGTTAAGCACTTGTTAAGTATGTTTATTATAATCTCTATGATAAGGGACAAGCAATCGCACAATTAGCAAAAACAGTCAGTAATGTAACACTCATTGGCACCGCATCTAAACATAAACACGAAGCTATCAAGAATACTGTTGACCATATTCTCGACCATTCTAACGATTACGTTCAGGAAATCAAAAAGTAAATATTTTGTTACTCATAAATCAATTCATATTTTTTACATTTCAATGCCACCGCATATTCATTTTGCGAACTATTTCTTAATCATTTCGCTATTCAGGATATCTCCAGACGGTGTAGACCTCGTGTTAGACTGTCTTTGTGGTGATGACGCCAATAAGGGCTATAATCTGCTGAAGCCTATGGGCCGCTACATCTTGTATGGTATGTAATAAAAGTTTAATTTATTACCTAATTAATACATACTGTAAAATAATAAATTTTTTGACAAAATAATGATTGAATTACAGGTACGTCATGTGTTGTCGCCGGAGAAACAAAAAGCTTTTTCAGTTTTGCAAAATCTGTGAGTTTTTCGTGATTACATATTTTTTGTTTTATTTTTTAGGCGCTTCTAATTTAACTACAGGAGAGACCAAAAGTCTATTTAGTTTAGCGAAGTTTGTAAGTGACTTATTATGTTCAGTGTATTAGTTTAGTCTATCACTTATCTGTCAATGTATTGTTGCATTCCTTCACATAAGCATTAACTCAACACTAGAATGAGTCTATTTTAGGTTTTTTCAAACTTTGGAGACTAAACATTAATATATACGGTTTTCATTTCATGGCTTATATAAATATTTAATATACAGTATTCTCTATCTGTTCATTCAATTGATTGATGATATAGTACTGATCCCATACTAAAGCGTGAGGGCTTCTAATACCAATACTTAACTTATACTTATGTCAACACTAACTTGTGTTCTACTATACAGTACGTGATTTAAGTAATATAACCAGTTTTTAAAAGCCTTATATGACCGTTGCAGTGGTGGCAGGTGGACAAAGTGAACCCTATGAAGCTATTTGATGAAAATAAGTCACTCTCGGGATTCAATTTGCGTCAACTGCTTTACAGTCAGGGAAGGGATGAGTACGTTCGCGACATAGTGGACAAGGTCTATAAGCTCTATCAAGAGGGACAGATCAAGCCCACAATCGACTCTTCCTGGGCTTTCGAAGACATACCCGAAGCCATGCAGAAACTTCATGATCGCAAAAATGTTGGGAAAATCATTTTGGATCCGTCTCAAGAGCCGATACCTAAACCACCAGAAGAAGTGGTCGAGAAGAAACGCAAAGGCAGTGCTAAAGAGAAAGAATCAAAGGATGCAAAAGATAAGGTACAAACTGCCGAAAGCACTGAGAAAGCAGAAGACGGCGAGTCTTCGCCTCCAAAGTGAGGATACGATCTGATATTTAATTGAGCTCTTAATGGCTCAAAAGACTTAACTTTGATGTCATCTAACCATTGAATGTTTTGCCAATATTTCTAATTGTTTATTATCACAGTTTTATTTTAATACTTTAATCCGTATTGAATTGAATAACTTTATTACTAATATCTTATAACTTATAAGCTTTTAATCATGAGTTCACAATGAACTCGACATTCCATTTGAATTTTCTATATTTCCAAACTTTAAATTGTTGCTCATTATTGTGATTGTCATTTAATTAATTGATATTCTGTTAAATTTCTAAAATTACTTCTAGTCCTCTAACTATTTATAATTATACTCAAAGAATGTTTTGGTATAATGAATGCAAAATAATCTCATTTACTGTATATCTCGAGTCAATTTATCAAATATCTCTCAACTATTCTATTATTGTATTTTTATTGTAAATGTCTTTTTAAATGCTGACAATTGTTGTGATCTCTACACGAAATATACAATAATTTCTATTGATATTGTTTACGCTGAGTATTGTGTCTCTATTGATAACTATTTTTACTTTATGTAACGTAAATCTTAACCAGTAATTCAAATCGAAAAGCATTAACTCGTATTAATTGGTGCTTATATTATAAAATATTAAGATTCAAGTGTTTGCTAAAATATTTTATGTATTCGATTATTACTATAAATTTATTTAAATAAAATTCAAATATGTGAAGGTTATAATTGCTTGTTATTAAACAGACATATGATATCATTAATTATTATAATAGACTTCCAATAAAAAATTATAAACTATTAAATGCATACAAATGTTTAGAGAGAGAAATATTCGAATCAATGCAAGTCTAATCATCGCCTAATTGAGGAGCAGATGGGCTTTCAATCAATTGATCTTCAATTTGCATTTCATCTGTTGAATTGTTTCGCATTGTGTTAGTATTGAAGTCAACACTTTTGTTGACAATAACACTTCCTTTGCGCGAAACAATGCCGTCTCCGGTCTCATTACGTATCTCGCACTTATCGATTTCAACCTTAGCTTTCGACAAAACAATTAATGTATTTTTGGCACAATTAGTGCCGTCCAAAACACAGTTATTGAATGCAACAAATCCCGAATGAATCATAGCTAGACATTGCATTTCTGAAGTGGCTCTGAATGTGATGTCAGAAAATAGCAATTTATTTGAATTGCAATTCAAAAATATATCTCCAGATGAATCGTTCGATTGCAGAACGATTTGTTCATTTGATTCACGGAAACCATTGATCTCAATATCTTTTTCAAGCCAAGGAAGTGTAGGACACGGATATATACCGGGCATTATATAAATCTTATCACCGGATTTTGCAGAACCAAAAGCATTAGCAATACTGTTGTGGAATATAATTGCAATTTCTGACTCATTTGTCTTCAATAATACAAACAATAAATGATTAGTAAATTGGAAAACATATGAAAAATGAATTAATAGACAGTTAAGACTTACTTTTGAGAGCTTTTCCAAACACTGATTCGTCATTTTTAGTGTAAAAGTTTTAGCGATTAAATGAATTTTTTTCTCACAATTTTCACCACCGTTTAAATAATCGTTTTCAGTGTCGAAACTACTGTTTCCGTTCATCCTCAAAGTGGAGGCAATTATTCTCATGTGTTTATCTTCAAGTAATTTCATTTCTCGCTCGATGTCATCGAGTCTTAACTTGAGTCTTAAGGCCTCCATCAGATCGCTTTCGCTGATATAGTCTTCGGCATCAGTACTGTCTTCCGCATCAAACCCGTTGGTGGTGTCGATGGACTCGATTTTGTTCTTTATAATCCAGGCCTCAGATAATAAATGGTTTATCTTATTGATAGTCGACTGAGAAATGAGTTTGTTTTCCATATCAAAGTAGAGCTCAAGTCTTGGCTGCAGTTTTGTGTCAACGAATATTTCATTTCTTGAGCCGTCACTGTTTGCCAACTCATCCCACGGACGCCACAGATTTCGGTAAAAGAATCGGATTTGTTCGACAATGAGAGCTGTTCTGTGGTATTGTTCATTAATATCATTATCACTGATGACATAGAGCTGAGTGAGCGGTATATTAATTATTTTTATTTCTTTCAAGAGTTTCTCCTTTTCGTCGAACTGTTCGGCAGTTAATTGGCTTTCATTGGGATGAATGAGAGTCAGCACAACTGCAATCGCTTCTAAAGAGTTGTGCAAAACGTCCATAACTTCCACTTCAAAGTCATACGAAATGGAGAGACCATTGAAGTTATGAGTCCTCCACAGCGCCCGCCATCCGACCGGTTCTATGTTTGTGGTCACGTATTTGCACAATGACTCATACACTTCACCGGTGCTCACGTTCGACAGGATTTCCTGATAAAGGTTTGTGAGCTCTGACGGCATGAATCGGATCTTATATATGTTCGGACTGTTGGCCCGGCTCTCAAACGAGGTGTTCATTGCTTTCCATTCATTCAAATCAATTTTATTAATATTTTTGTTAATTATTAGATATTTTGTAAATAATTAATTAATCAATACCTGAAAAACAGTTACAATTTGAATGTTTTGATGAAAAGCACAAAAATATTGAAATTATAAAATCTGTTTGAAGTGACACTAATTAAAGAATATCTGTATTTGCGGTTATTTTACGCATTTTTATTGTCAAAGTTTTTGTTTTACTGTTTGTTTGCAGTGTATAAGCAAATATAGCGCTCATATATTTAGCGCTAATTTTTTATCACTTTCACAAAAATATGTTTCAATACAATTACGTTTCAATATTTCAAATCTAATAAACAGATTATTTATTAATATATTTGTTTGCATTCAATTATTATTTGAAAATAAATACTTTTTAAACAATAATTCACTTTTGAGTGATTAATAAAGAAATTTAAAGCAATATTTAATAGAAAAATATTAAAATTTAAAAATTAAATAAATAAATAAAATTTAACATAATTTATGTGTAAATCACAGTTTGATTTGTCTGTCATATAAAGTCATGCTTTTTGTGTATAAACTCATAAAATCTTTAAAATAAGAAAATAATAAATAAATATTTGATTTAAATATAAAACAAAAAATGGATTCAATGGACACCACTTTTGACGACCTGTTATACAGAGCGGAACAGTTGACCGCAGAAATAGACGGCGAATCAGAGTTACCTCGAGTCCAAAGAAATTTAAGGCAATTATTAGAAGCGGGCGAACAGTTGTGGACACGAACGGCGTCCAGTGTTTCGCGTGAGACGAGTGATGTCAGGGCTTCGGTACTGCTCGGGACCAAAGGCTATGATCTGCAGAAAGTTAGTCAACAATTAGATTCTTTGAGTTCAACAAAAAAGTTGAAACCAATTGAAGCGATCGCTGAAACAGATATCAAAGGATTTCTGAAGAATGAAAGAGAAAACGCTATCATAAGAATCATTGAAGACGTCAAGAAGTCTACGATTGAAAGAGCAGACAAACTATATTTGGATAATCTTCAGCGCGAATGGGATGACGAGAAGTCCAAGATATTGAACGCATTGGTTGGACCTGAAGAAGAAATGAGTGATTTTACGTCCAGTTTTGACATCACTAGCATTCGATCGCAAACCATATCACCTGCGAATACACCCAAACCACGGCTTTATTTCGAGCAAAGCCTTATCGACACTTCGACTATGACTGCTATGAATGTAACCGAAACTGCATTTGCAAAAGAAATAGTCAAATACATCGACCAAATAGTGTTCGGCGGCATTCGTTCTAATATTGCGAACACTTTTTACACAAAAGTCGCAAAAGAAACGATCGGAGAGTCATTGATAATAGATTTGTGGGAAATGGTGTCTACACTTCTCTCCAATGACATCCCTCTGACCGGTGATTGCGATCCATTAGTTAATAGATGTGATTCAGCGCTAAATATTTTCTTAATAAAACAGTCGAAACTATTTCTTGAGAAGAAGTTCGTGCAATCAATTCAAGGCATTGTCAATCCATCGGTTGTTCCACCTGTTAATCAGAGCACTTCTGCTTTATATAAACTGATAAAAGATTATCTTACTATTAAAACTCCGTTTCTGTCAAACACCTCATTAAATGTCTCTTTTGGTTCCACTAATTTGTCCAATAATTCTGAAGACGGGTTAGTTGAAGGCCTACCCATCTGGTGCTTCATTTGGCACTGTCTTAGAGCTGGTTCTATAGACGCTGCCATTGAAGTGGCACAAAAGGGTCCAATCAATCAATGGATATTAAATGATTTTATTTCAATATTACGTGAATGTAAGCAAAGCGATGACAAGCGTTTGAGTCAGAAAACTGAAAACCAGATTAAACTATTGTACAAAAAATCGATTCGGTTAAGTAATGACGTCTACAAGAAAACCGTTTTCTCACTGTTGGGCTGCTGTGGTATTAATGACTTTCATGCAGACGTATTGGACAAAGTCGACGACTTCTTGTGGTTGAGATTAAGTCAAATTCAAATCTATGAAAAAGAAACTGAACTCAACGACTTATCTTTCTTGTCATCATCTCCTTCTCCAACATCTGATAAGTTATCATTCAATAAATTGAAGCATCAAATAAGTGAAGAATTTGGAGAAACATATTTCAATGCACAGGAACAGCCGTTCATGTATTTTAAAGCTCTATTCCTAACAAATCAATGGGAGTCTGCCATAGAATTCCTGTTTCGAATCGATTCCTATAGAAGTCATGCAATTCATATCGCTATTACACTCAATGAAATGGGTTTACTTCTTATTCCAAATCTTTATTTGAAAGCTCCGCTGCTTGTAAAGCAGGCCAACGATCCCTCAAATATTCAACGACTAAATTACGCGAAACTGATCAATATCTATACGCGAAAGTTTGAGACCAATAATTCAATTGAAGCCATTTATTATTTCTATCTTTTGCGTAACATTAAAACTGCTTCAGGAGATAACTTGTTCACCACTTCAGTGTCTCAACTCGTGAGAGACACTAAAAATTATAACACACTTCTCGGTTATATAGGAGAAGACGGTTGTCGTATTCCGGGCGCAATCGATAAGTTCAATAATGATGTTCCGGCTATTGTTGACAAAGTGGCCGTTGATCTCGAAAATAACGGCTTATTTGAGGACGCGGTCAAGTTGTATGACTTGGGATCAAAACATAACAAAGTCCTGCAACTGCTCAACAAAATGCTTAGCCCTGTAGTGCCTGAAAGAAAAGTTCAAGACTCTAAACGTACGCGTTTGGAAACACTAGCATTGAAAGTGGCCGAACGGTATGTCATAGGTTTAGGTTCTTATGTTATAGTTTTTTCAGTATTATATTCTTTCAAATAACAGATATTGTGCTCATGGAAGCAATGCTTCCAATGAAGTGTCGCAAACCTTTTATTTACTTCTGGATCTGATGACTTTTTTCGATTACTATTATAACCAACAATATAATGATGCTCTCGATGTATGAAAATATTAATTCAATTTTAATTTATTAATTCAATGACAAACATTTGGATTGTTTTGCAGACTATAAGCAAACTAAAGATTCTTCCCTTTTCTAACGCTGACATCGAAATGAAAGTCAATCAATTCAATCGATATGCAGAAGAGGTTCGAAGAAATATTCCTGACTTATTGTTGGCCACAATGAATATTTTGTATAATCAGTACAAAGATATAAAGTATTTCTCATTTAAATGAGGATTAAATATTTTTTAAAATTATTGTATTTATAACTAATTTAGATCTTCAACACCTCGTGCTGTAAATAAATTTGGAATTATAGGTGATGTCGGCAACAAAGAACAGGTTTTTGACGTTATTTATTCAAAATATATTTTTTAATATCTTATAATATCTTAAATCAAAATTAACTTCTGATTTGTTTATTTCTACTGCAGTTTTGTACAGACATTAGACAAAAAGCGAGATCTCTTATTACGTACGCGGGAATGATTCCGTACCGAATGCCTGGAGATACCAATGCAAGGCTTGTTCAGTTAGAAGTTATGATGAATTGAAACTCTTTTACATATTTAATGGTTTTAATCAAATTTTCATAAATTCTTCATTTTGTGCATGTTTTTCAATAAATTGGTTACAAAATAAATACTAATTATTTAATTTATATTTAATTCAATTAAATAAGCTTTTAAACTAAATAAAGTTATAAAACAAATATTTCTAATCAAAGGTTTGAATTTCGGTATAATTTAAACAAATTTATTTTCAGGTATGAGTGAAGAAAGTGATTTATTTTTTAATAACTTGTAAAATAGTTTTCTATTTCAACAGTTCAATAGTGAAGAAGATTTGAGAAACATTTAGAACTTAACAACTGTTCAAAATCAGAAACATCTTTATATCTTATTCATATCAGGTAATGTTGTTGTCCATAAGCTCCAAAAGTTCAGAGCCTGAGCCTATGGACAACATTAATATCAGATTCTAATGGTTCTAATTAGAGCTGTGCAAAGTCGAGACTTTAGACTTAGACATAGTCTAAAGTTTTAAACTTTAGATTAGACTTTTAGACCCAAGAAATTTGTCCGCATTGGTATTAACAAACAAAAGCGTATATTTTTCACATTTATGCCCGAAAAAAGTTTACTCTTTGTTATTTACTTTTATTTAAAAATTAAAGGAATATTTGTTTAAAACTTTGAAAAGTTTCTCAGATTATTAAATATGGACCAAATTTAAAGCAATTTTGAAGTCTAAAATAGCTTTAGACTTTAGACTTAGATTTTAGAGATAGTCTAAAAATTTCTTTAGACTTCAGACATAGTCTAAGACTAGTTCTAATTATGTGAAACTTTTGCTTCTTTTATTGTTTAACGTATTGCACAAAAAATATATTAAACGTAGTGTTCTTCACAATAATAAGTGTTTAAATAATTGTTCAATACTTTTGCTTAATCTATTGCTGTTTTGAAAATTAAAAGCTAATAAAAATGTGTCATTTGTATTAATCTGGTATTAATATCACA
>JAQGCH010002864.1:0-11734 GCA_034699485.1 Nanhermannia elegantula
GACCAGGTCCTGAGAGTACCAATACTGTAGTCCACTGCAGAACGGTTTATCAATTAATACAGTTAATTACAGTTAATTTGCTCAGAAAAATGAGTATTAATTTCTATTCAGTAGACATTTATATTTTTGTCTGACCTCAAATCTCTAAACTAGTTCGTACTTTTGCGACCTAAACCAAACCAAACTGGAACATTTTCAGTCAACCCATACCCAACCCGATTTAACCCAGAAGACTATTGTATAATCAAATTCGATAAATTTTTTATTTGAATCACAAATTACAAATCAAATAATTTATCTTAATTTAATGCGTTTTACAGGAGTGAGGCTTTCAGTTTAATTTATTCAAATTATAATTTCAGGATAAACTTTTTCTTTAAATTCTGATAGAAATACGAATTAAATGGGTTAGGGTTTAGGTTGACAAATGTGAAGCCAACTGCAAAGTTTTAATATCTACCCAAAACCAGACCAAACCATTTGAAATTTTGAAATCTAGGACCAAACCAATCCAAACCCAACCCAACCCAAACCAACTCCAACCGTTTGGAACCCAAACCAGTTGCATCTTTAATCACTCGTTTAATATAAGAGCACTCATTTGGTTAATTATGATTGTGATGGAGAACCTCGTCATTAAAAAACTTAATTTTTAGAATAATCTTAAATCTTTGTCAAATCATAAACTATAAGAATGCAATCAAATTAATAACTGTTTCCTTATTTAAATATTGAAAATAGTTTATTTGTTCAGCATTTAATCGCGAACCGTATACTTGTATAACATGTGTTACATTAGGTTTTCATTAATTTTTAATTAACATTAATTCAATTTTATGAATAATAAAATACATTCTGATTTTTAAAACAGTTTAGTATCAGATATTTTTTTATTTAATCTTAAGTGCTGTTAAATATTTGAATAACTTATTACAGTATTGCTATACCAGTAATTTTACAAATGTATGTTTGGCCTGAACTTTAAATTATTTGCTCATCTATAGCATTCTTTGAGAGGTAGGGTATGGTTTAGCCAAAGGGTATGGTTTTGTATGTAAATATTTATTTATCTCAAGAATTTTAATATCGTATTCAAGAATATTCTTCTCTATAGTTATGTTTGATAAGAGCTATAAACTAAAAACTTAAGACAATGAAGTAAGTGATTGTATGATTAGTATTATAAATAATGATTTCGAGCTTTCTTTAAGCTTAAGGAATATTTGTTTTTCATATTTAGTTTTAATTATAATTTGTGAGCATTTCCTTCTTATTAAAAAAATCTTAATAACTAGTCATTAAATTTCATACAGTCATAACTCATTAATATTTCTTTTTTGTTACTGAATTTTGATTATAATGATAATAATGTTGACATAAGCTTATGAACAGAATGTTATGCCTCGAGCCATAATCACTACAGATAATGAATATTTTAGAATAAAATCCTCTTTTAATGATATGCTTAGATGAAGCATAAACTCATACAAAAAAACTTATTTAATACAGATTTTTGTTCTGAGTGCTGTCATGTAAGTTGTGTTAATGTATGATCGAATACTTTAATCACTTGTGTAATAACTTATTACTAACAAATAGTCGGCTAAAGTATTTCCAAAATTGTTGATAAAATTATGAATTACTAACTATTATTGTTGTAAATATATTGTGATTTTGTTAGTTTACGAGTTATTTATAGCACCTGAAGCCATATCAGTATCACATGAGATTATGCTTTTAGGACTAATGTACTGTATCTGTAGTATTAATGCATAAAATATCTGTTGGCTATCGATTTATTTATTCAATAATTTCGGTAATGTTTACTTGAGTTGCTTGATCTTTGCTTTACCTTACATTTACCTTTTTATCGCATTAAACCATTGGTCCACATAAAGAAACCCAGTGTGCAATTCGTATGAATGCACTGAAAACAGATTTGACTCAAAGTTAATGCTTTTAGTTTTAAATTCTGATTCTTTCTCTTTACTGTTACACAACTTTTTTAGGACTTCTTATGAATGCACTGGAAAGAGAATCACCCAAAATAAGAGTTTGTATTCTACACAAAAATTGTTGTGTACTAACTGTAAGTCTCAAAAATATATTCTTTGTTCAAGTAAAAGGTCTGTAACGATAAACAGATAAATATAACTTACTGTCAGGATTATTGCTCAACTTTAGTTTAAATATTTATTCTTTCTTACGATACACTATTTCTCTGTTAAGTAAAATTAATTCATTGATATTTAATCTCATTTTACTTAAGCCTAATTCTTTTATTTAAAGCTTAATTATTACTAAATAATAATAATCGAAATTTTATTTCAATAGACCTGGACATGCAATTTACAGGCTATGCTTTCCTGTACTTAATATAAATTTTAAAATATTTGAGAGCGAGCCCAACAATTACAACCGTCATTCCATACATAGCAGTCTTTAAGTATAAAGTATTTAAACAATAAATAAAAAGCGACTTTGAGTGGAGCGTAAGATATAATATGATTCGTCAGATCGGAATACTTGTGAAGAAATAGATCTGATATCTTATGATCTTATATTAAGATATTTCAAGTTTGATCCTTACTTTAGTGTCTCTAAACTCCAGTTTATTGAAGAGAAATTTAACGCAATTTAATACTTTCTTTTAAAAAACTGGACAAGAAATACGAGTTAATACTCTTTAAGGAATAAGGATTCCATATATTTTATTATAGGAAACAGAATCACCTTATAATAGGAACTTTAAGGGACTATCATTCATGTTATTTAAGTACAATATATAAAGAGCAGAAGAAACTAATTTCCGACCAAATCTTAAGTATAAAAAGACTGCAATGAATTACTAGATTTAACTGAAAGCTATACAATATCCCTTTCCTTAAGAGCTCTGCACTTGAGTATACCATAAATGTGACCAATACTACAACAGCGTCATTCTTACAAAAGCCTATTATTAGAGACATTATATTTGAAAAATTGAAACCAAGACACCAGAATATATTTGTTTTCGTTCTCACATCAAATTCTAAAAATTGTGCACTAAATCTATTTTTCAAACTTTATCATCAATTTTTGACAGAAAACTTTATTTGTCAGTTTTGGGTTTTCTAAGAATAATATCCAAAAAATTCACTGCTTATGTGTTTCCAAATATCGACGTTCACTCTATTTGTGATTTTATTCTTTGTTCTCTCAATATTATCAAATATTTTTCACGACTTAAAAATGTGTTAATATTGCAAATAACAGTATATAATAGACTTCAACTATTTTTCACTAAAAAATAAAGTTAACTTATATTAGAAATAATAGATTGTGAGGAATTGACTTAAGAAAAGCTCTTTTTTATGCATTGAAAAGCAAATAATTTATAAGAATTGATTTATGATCAAAACTTATGGTGTATATGTGTGAAAATTGGTACACTTTTAATGCTATTAATTTAGAAATGAGACTCATTTTGAAGTGGTTGGAGTCAAATCAGACTTTATTTAAAGGAGATTTAGAAAACTTAAAATTGTTATTCATTTTTGTTGACTATAATTATTTGATATTGTGTTTCACTTTTATAACAGGAAAAAGTAAATTAACTTTTGGATAAAAACAGAACCGAAAATATATTCTGTAAAATGGATTTACAAATTTTGCTTTGGGCACAACGTTTGCTAAGCTTTACATTTGATTGAGTTCTTTTATTTTTTCTCAAAACTCGTGATCACAATCTCTTTATTGAATCACTGGTAATATGAAATCATTTTTTACTTCATTTGTCGAACACATTCCTTTACAATTGATTTTCGCTGATATGTTCAATGCCCCACATTTCACACTTATTTTCTTTGAATTCATTAGACTTTTAAAACTCAAATTTCAAAACAAAAGACCATTTGATTAGTCAGATGCTGAGTAAGGCTTTATCTGATGTCGTTTGTGATGCGTTTGATTGAACATTGGAAGTGCTTCAAAGAGATCCACATTACATGACAAGAATGAAACCATTCTTTAAAAGAAATCAAATTTTTTCTTCATCTTCTTTATAAATTGTTAATTTTTGAAATTTAATTTTTAATTATTTCAATTAATCATACAAACTATTAGTTTAAGAGCTTATATGAAATTTATTATTTTGATTAATTAATAAAAGCAGTTTTAATTGTGTGATTAAAATAAATATACTCATGAGATGCACGAAAGAGATGTCAAAGAACTTTAAGGATAGGCTCTGCTCAAGAATTGTGTAACAAATTGTCTTATAAATGATTAAACTTTAAGTAAGAATAAAATTAATAGTTCAACAGTTTAGGATCAATATTATTAACTTAAACCAGTGTTGCGACAAACTGTGGTACCCGTGCCACTGGTCTTACGCCAACGGTTTTAAGGGATTTCAGGCTTTGCCGAAAATATGATTGAAGTTAAGAAATAGAAAAAAGAAAATAAAAATATATTAAATTTAAAATTTAAATCTTACGAATTAAAAAAATATCTTTGACCCATATCTTAAAGTGGTTGGCATGGAAAATGTGGTACCGCTGACTTGCATGTGGTACCGATATTGCATTTGATTGTAATTTTCTCTGAACATAAATCTTAAAAAACAGTGAAAGTCTAGATCCTTAAGGAAAGCAGTCAGACAAACATTAAACTTATATATCAGACAAATAAATCTTCTAAAAACTTGTAATTACTTTGAGCCGAAGGTCGAGCCAAAGAGATAATAACTTATGCTTAAAATTAAATTCAAATCATCAACACTGCAGCACAGACTATACAGTGCTTCATTAATTTAAATTTGCAATAAGTGTTTAATATAAGAATAGATGGAAAATATTTTCATATTAACCAATATATTGTAGACATGTCTAAAACATTTTAATGATTATTTTTCGGCTAATTTTTGGGCTAAATTTCATTCAAATCAATTTTAACAGTCATTATAAACACCCTATACTTATATAATGAGATTATTAAGATCTTTGATCCCATTAGAATACAGGTAAATCATATGTTGTTTACAGAATTAGACAAAAGTTCAATATTTAATTTAATTGTTTGCTTAATTAAACAAAAAGTTAAATATAATATTAACATTTGGATTCTTTATTAAATAAGAATAAATAATTCAATTTATTCTTAAATTGTGTCAATATATACTTCAAATTAATTGAATTAAAGTTAACGATTAACTCTATTTTAGCATTTCTATAAGCTTTAAACTCATAACTAATGATGTTTATAGGCTTGAAAATGCCTAACCTGACAGTGTGAGCCTAGAGTAAAAACCTAGAGCCGAGCCTAAGCCTGAGCCTGGACACTGCAAGTTTTCTTGTCTAACAATTATATAAGTTGGGTACCCATGAAAAGCTGTTGACTCCCTAAGAATGTTAACAGGCAAGGGCCAAAGCTAGTGTTATATCATGGGTGCCAGATGTTGATGGACCCTTCCCTGTTACAAAAAAACTTACAAAAAACAGATGAATATCAGATTTTCATTAAGCAAATCCCTCCTCAATTGTTGTGCTCGCTGTTGAACACATTTTTATAAGTATAATTAGTTTTTTTAGTACCGGTAAATTAGAGGATCAATTAGAGTTAGAACTGTAGATCACGATTGCATTCGAAACTAGAATTTTTTAAACAAAAAAGGTTTTAATAAATAAACATTAATGAAAATCGACTATAAAACTACTTTATTTAAAATATTTTTAAACATTAATCTCATTGATAAAAAATATGATTTTTAACAAATATGATATTCTGGTGTAAAACACATAATTAATACGGATTATGAAGTATTATAATAATTAATAAATAAGGTTGGATAAATAAATAATGCACCAAAAAATTTTGAAAAATATGTATGCATTTAACTTATGTATGAAAAAATGGCAAAATATGCACTAAAATTTACAATATTTTGAGACTGTGTCAAAAACTCAACGGTTTTGAGATATTTTTTTTATTATGAAGAGTTTGTGAGCCAAAAAAATTATTCGCGTCAAAATTTTTTTTAAATCTTTGTTATTTTAAAAGGAGAAACATTAAAAACCGAATTTTTAATTCTATTATTTAATATATTGAAGTATATGAGGGATTAAAAGTACTCCTGAAAAAATCAAGGGGGACCAAGGTACGATTTTTGAAATTCTATTTGAAAATCGCATAATATGCATAAAAAGGCTAAAGCCACAAAATATGTCATATTATGCAAAAAGTCCTAAAATATGCATTTTTATGCAAAATAAAACTACTTTTATTCGTTTAGTAATTATGTAATTCGTGCTTATTTTCAAGTTTTATGGCGATAACTAAACCATAAAAAACATGCAAATATGCAAAAGTCTCAGTCTTATTAATAAATAACTATTCGGCAAAGTTTTATGTCCGATTACAAAAATTCGAGACACAAAAATAAATCAAATTCTACTTTTTGCTATTTATATAAAAAAACTATTCTACGATTGTTTTAAAGATTGCAAATATTTAAAGATCAGAAGATAAGAAGCTTAAGAAGTATATTTTGACGAGTTTCTAATCCATTAAAAGTATTACCAAAGGAAATAGTTTTAAAGGTTCAAAAATCTCAAATTCATATACTTTTAGGCTTAAGGCTCAAGTTTGATTACAAAATGTTAGTGTAATATTACAATCATATCTATCTTACTATTTTAACATAACATACTCTTATATACCAGTACTTCAATCTATACCAGGATTTTAGGAATTATTATTAAAAAATAATTCAAACTTTAATCAATACAAATGTAAAATAAGGTGATGTGACAAATAAAAGAGAGTAGAAATAATTGAACTTCACTATAAATATCATAAAATTGTTTAAAAAATTGTTAAATTTTTCGGTCAATTTTATTCAATATTTCTTAATAAATAATACTTTGAATTTAATCAATTGATTCCAAAAATTTAATATTTATTTCAATTTTCTCTATTTTCCACAAAAAGTGAGACTCGTTTTTGCGGTTTATTCATAAGCCGTTTAATATTAAAAGTGAAAAATATTTATCAAAATAGTTTATTTCCGAAAATGGTCATTATATGTACGCTTTCTTATCTCATTTCAACATTATTTCAATTGAATTTGAAGTAATACTTTGATTAGAACTTCAAACTCATGTTTCAAATTTCAAGTTGACTTATGATTTAGCATTCAATTTATACAAAGTTTGGACTTTATATTAATGTTAAATGAAACTCCAAACGGCAAAAATATGTAAAATTGCAGAAGGTTGCATAACTTTGTTTTCGTAATCAAATTAAAGCTTGCCCTATGTATCTTAAACCTACTCAAAATTATGTTCAATTTCGAAAACACTAATTTCCGGCTCCAAATTCAATTTTATTATACAGTATTTTCGAGAGTTTTATTCGAAGAGAAAGTTATTCAGTTATTATATGTCAAAGTGCTTTTGGTGTTTGACCTCACGTTTGTTGATCACGATTTTGCTCATCCGTTTGAACCCGTTTTGAGAAATATTTGCGATCACTTCTCCCGAATAAGACGGCAGTCAGGCTCTCGGTTGGCCTAAAAATACACGGCAGTGGTGGAGCTGTTCAATAATATAATGAATATAATTTCATTTTAAAGTTCATAATTTGTAGATTATTTTCAAATGCAAATAAATTTTTGAATATGAAATTTCTGTTTTCCTTATCGAAATTAAACATCATTTAGGACACAGGGAGTTTTAATTTTATTATAGAAACAAAGTTGTAAATTTACAACGTCCTGTAATTTTACATATTACTGCAGTTTCTCATTTTATTATTATGTATACTAATTAACAAGTCTTACAGCAAAGTATATAACTATTAGATGTAATCCGTAATAGGGTTTCTCAAATTTTATTCATAAAACCATTACAATTAAGTGACACATCTAATCCACCATTAAGAGAAACTTATTTTTGGCATTTCAAGTAACTCATTAATGTTTCTTATAATAAAACAAAAAGGATTTATTCGTTAAATAGTAAAAAAAGATTAAGTTTGAAGTTTGTATAAATACTCTCAATTTGAAAAAATGGTTTTAAAAGTCAAGGAATTTATAAATATCTATCGATTTATTTTAAAGTACGAGTTTATATATTATATATAGTGATTGCGTTTTTCGATCTGTACCGAATTTGCCCGAATATTGACAACGATTTTTTAAATTTTCGTTCGGTGTAAGCCTAGACACCAAATAAACCCAAATTTTGGACTTATTTGGCTGAAATATTGAAAATTCAAGAGTTTATGGCATAATATTGCGGAAAAATCTGTAAACTGTAAATTTGATACATACAGTATCATCATTTCATATGAACAATTCAGAAATAGCTTACTTTAATTTTAATGTAATGTAACAATAGATTGCATTTTAAATGAATATAAAAGTGCATACATTTTATGCTTTATAATAAGTGTGATTTAAACAACATTTGATTTGATTAATTAAAATGGAGTTTAAAATAGGTGTTAAAGCAAAAAAGTGTCCCAGAAAGTGGACTAATATTAATGGTCCGAATCCGACTCACAATTGACCGAAAGACATGATCACTAATTATATAATATATGAATCTTTTATCATTTTTCATATTTACTGAATGCTGGCATTGAAAAAGTAGTGTGCGATCAATATAAATGATATGACAAATTGGAGGAGTCATTCATCCGCTCAGTTTTGTCAATATTGTTAGACTCAATCATATACCAAAAAACGTAGACATGAGTAGCATTAATATGGCTTTCAGGTCATATCAAAATTAGCGATAGTTATGAGGAAGTTGTTTACAGAAATTATTTGAGAAGTTGTCCAATTTGTTAACAGCAAAACATTTCTGGCGCACAGATCTGTTCTGGATTTACTACAAGTGAGTAAAGAAATAACAACTGCAAAATCAGATAATTGTTAAATCATGAGACAAAATAACCATTATATCGACAATAACAAGGACTTTCATTGTTTGCAACCCGAAAATTAAGCTAAATCTTTGAGACACACAAATAGAGTGTGTGATAGTTAGAGCACAAATCAATTCTCCCCTATTCTTATATCGTTCATTACGTGCAGTACAGTACAGCAGTCTTTCTCAAACAGTCGTACTCAATAAAGTATGTGGTGGTACACATGAGTGTTTGATCCCATTCTTTGCTGTTGTTTTGAAATTTTATTAATTGCATTGATACGGAACTAATTTTCAATAATGATCCCCTCTTTTAACAATACTTATATTATATTAAAAATCATTAAAAAGATGCACTTATTAATAGGCGGTCAGCATCTTGTGTAAGATTATGAGATGCCTCAATTGAAAAAGTTTGGGAACCACTGCAGTACAATACTATCGCAAAACAATCTCAATTCTACACATTCAGGCGATTCACATCATAATTAAGTTTTTGCTCATTTTTCCAATTCATTTGAATTGTATTTTGGTTTTATTTGTCCATAATTTTAAAGATAATAAGACATTATTGCTAACCAGATTCACCTTTAATTAATATTAAATTTTTTGTACAATTTAGGTGATAAATATTTTAATAACGTGTCATTTTTCGAATTTTCTAAATATAATACAGTTTTCTTCGTTTTTTAAAAGTTTTATATAGCCCTTACTGGCGTTGTTAAATTTAATAAATTTTCTCCAGAGCATTAAATTTAATATTAAATTTAATTTATTGATTAAATTTAATATAAAGTTTAAAAATATAGCAAAATGTTAAAATACAGTGTTATCATCTCTAACATTAGGTTCTCCTAAATCTAGTATCTTATATCCGCCATAATTCAACTCTCAAATATAAAATTTTGTTAAATTATTCTCTAATATGTAAGTGTCACTTTTTAGTTTTTTGGCCAACTACGGCACAAATAATTATTACACCTTGTACAAAATACATGTTTAAGGATCCTTAACATACATGCCAATAATCACCGTGCTCAACTAAACCATCTCTGACCCGTGAGATTTCCGACTTATCCCTTATATAACTCAAGCTTTTTAAGATCCAAATCCAAATATTAATTGATAATAAACAGAGAATTGTTTTTTAAATAAATCAATATTTTTGTTGGTAACAGATATCCGATATCCGTTTGAAACTTATAATATAAACGAATCACATAATAAAGACTCTTTTAGCAAAATTAATAAATAAATATAAATCAATATTTGGAGGCTTAGTAAATATTTCACATATTTTCTTTTAAAAATAATTGTCTCAGAAAACAGATAAGTTACGAATTTTTGGTGGGAGGAGGAGGGGGGGGGGTTCACTTCACGATTTCTTGAAAATCTGAAAGGGGGATCAAAACTCTCCGGTTTTCTGAGATAATTTTCATCAAAACGAGTTTTTCCGCCAAAAAGTAACAATTTTTTGACTCAAAATTTGGGGAGGGTCAACCTTTAGGCTACTCTATGCCTTGCTCAGGTATGGTTTTTAATACCCTTCGAATTTCTTGTTTTCATATTCTTGCCTATTCTTTGCCCACCCCTTCCCCAAAATGCAGTTACTTAGCTAGATTCTATAAAATTGTCAATTATATTAACTGATTGTTGATTTCAAAAAACGTTTTCATTTTTTTATTTCATTTTTAATAAACAATTCCTTAAAATTTGTTATAATTTTTATTTTATAAGAAATTACAATATTCCTTATCTTAAAAATAGTCATATAGTAATGTATTCTTTAGGTTAACGTTTGAAAATCATAATTATATATTTTTAAATATTTGACTCTTTAGAAATTGTACCGAAATTTATTTCGTTAAACAAATTAAACGAAATAAAACATAACAAATACAGTGTGTAATTAAATATGTGCCACTTCATTAAAACCTGATTCGACCTCAAATTTTTAAATGCGTGCTTAAGATTTTATGGGACCGCACATTTTTGCACAAATAAATATTGTAATAACAAATAAAACAAAGTTTATAAAAAATTTATTAACGAATAAACAACAAATTCGTTAAACAAATTGTAAAACCAAATAAAACATACGAAATATTTGAAAAAAATGAAAAACGAAATAAACTTTGGCACTACTTATAATGGAATTCTGAAGAGTTCATTGAATGTATTTCGAGACTTTTTCATTAAAACAAAAGTAAAATATGTTTTCATTTTTGGGATTGTTTTTATCAAAACAACTTTTAGTAAAATTAGAAATATTCAGATATTCAGACACATAAAAAACAAAAATACTATCAGCAAAAAAATTGTTTGCACATGTGATTCGAGCACTTGAATAATTTGAATTGAAAAAGATTTTTTTTATTTACTTATTGAATGCTTTTTCTTACATTAGTTTAAGATTTATTCTAAATTTAGAAATTGATTTAATTTATTGAATAGTTGCTTAAAATAGGGTTAGATTTGCAACAAAGTTAAAACAAAGAGACTTTTGATTCAGTGCTTATAATTATCTGAACGTTTCGAAAGACAAAGGTATAAAAAGTATTCTAAGAGTGTATAAATATTAATATGATTTCAATAAGTAATTAATAATTGTGCGAACGAATACATATAAAGTGCTTTGAAAACAAAACTAACTCTAGCGTAGTGTTGTAGAGGTCCTCAAAAATTTTTCTAAAACGATAATTTCTCTTCATAAATGAAGAAATTTTCTTTTTGTTGGCTTCCTATTGTTATTTAAAATCTGATAAGGGCTCGTTCACATAGTACGTACGCAGTTTTGGACTGTTTCCAAACCCCCTCCCCCC
>JAQGCH010002865.1:0-11733 GCA_034699485.1 Nanhermannia elegantula
GTAGAAATTTTTAAAAATTGCAAAATCTCGGTTTTTCCTATCTTGCTGTTGACTCTTTAGTCTTTTAGTTTAGTCCTCTTTCAACACTTTAGTCTTTAGTCTTAGTCTTAAGCTCAGGACTGGACTAAAGGCTTAATCTTAGCAGGAATGTGCATTATGTGCCCGCAAATATCAAATCCTACTCTATGTTAAAAAATTCATATATAATTGATATATAAAAATAGTGTACTATGAGTGGCCCATACAGTCATAGAGGTCAGATATTGACCTTTGAATATCATTACTTAAAGCTATAATTTGAGGAATAACTCCCGACGGATCTGACCAATTGTCTGAAGTTATACCTTGATGGATCCCCGTCGGGAGTTGGTCAGACGTGGTCAGGTTCGGGTGGGATCTGGTCAAGTGTGGCATCAAATTACTCCTTATGATGAGCTGAATCCATCAAGGTATAACTTCAGACAATTGGTCAAATCCATCGGGAGTTATTCCTTAAATTATAGCTTTAAGTAATAATATTCAAAGGTCAATATCTGACCTCTATGACTGTATGGGCCACCCATAGTACACTATTTTTATATATCAATTATATATGAATTTTTTGACATAGAGTAGGATTTGATATTCGCGGGCACATAATGTACATGTCCTGCTTAGTCGCGACAAAGGCCTAAAGACTAAAGGTCTAGACTAAAGTTTAAAGACTAAAGACTAAAAAATCGGAATACTAGTAGGCTCTAAATATCAAAATACTGTATTATATTTGAAATATTTAAAATAAGTGACAGATTCAGTAGAGTTTGAGCCCATTATCTCTTAATTATACGTATTGGAATGTTTTGTTTCACACAAATAGGCTATCAGTATGACGGAGCACTAGATAATCATATTCATTGTTTTTAGGCTAAACAAGATTTTGTTCATTCATATAAGTCTATAAATTCAAGGGTGAGCTCAAGTATCTCTACTTTTATATCTTATGTACAAATCTGGTTCGGGAAGAGCTGTTAAAGACTCAGAAAAGCCACTTTAAAACGGAGGTCTGGTCACAAAATGCTAAGAACACCATTATTATAAGCACTAATGGTGAATATACTTTAGCACTGTTAAAGTTTAACAGTGTTCTCAAATTTTAAAAATATTTATGTTCGCAGTGAATTTATTTAAAATCTTGTAGAATTTTACACACTCTATAAATTGAAAATTCGTCAAAAGTAAAGATTTACTAAAATTGAGTTCTCAACAAAAGTAACTCACATTTAGTTTAAATGAAAGTAAGATAACTTTTCGCTATAAATTCTATTCTAACTGAAAAAAGGGTAAATTATAAGAAAATAATAAATAATTCATTTAATGTTTTTAACAATTTTCTCAAAATTAAAATTTTAAGAATCCCAGTAAACGATGCAATAATTTTTGCAAATAAAACATTTATTTATTACAAAAAGTGAGTTGAAATGTTATTTCTATTCCCAAATACATCTCTTTTGATTGTTCTTTGGAGTCTTTACTCAACATTTTATTTGCAATGTGTGTACCGACAGAAACGTGTAAAGAGATGTACTGTACAATTGGGTACATGTAGTTTCGAGTTGAGTGCTTTCTTTGAGAGCTTCCAGAGTTATGGCATTCATGTCTTTAGGATAATAAGTTCAACTTTTGGGCTCAAACGCACAAACTTTCTAACAAATAAATTACTTTTGACCGGAATAAAAGTAATTATGTTTAATAAAAGTTTGAATTATCTTTTCTTTAAAAAATTAATTTTTATTTAATAGGAAATAGTTTTACATATATTTTCTCTAAAAATCTAAAACACTATTATTTGTTAATATCACAGAAACAAATCAAATCTATTAATTTGTTCAATATTTATAAAACTTTAAACTGATACACATTTAAATAAATTAAACACAATAATAAACTATCTGTTGCGCCGTTTCTTTTTCTGCTTAATCATTAGATCAAAATCAATCCTATTTGAAGTGAAATTAAAATTAAATGAAAAAGTATTTAAAGAAATATAAAGTTACAGGCATTTAATGTCTTATTCTAGAGTTTAGTTATTCAGAAAAGAGAAGACTATTAGATATTACTAATAGTGATTTCCTGGTCGTAACTGTTAGAGAAAGAGCAAAACAAATTACATTAGTTTACAAATTAGTTTATAAAGTCGGACACATTTAAATTGAATAAATATCTCGTTTAAAATAGAAAATAAGTTTTAAAACAATGTAAGCATAAATTGTGGTTCAATTAATGTGCACAAAGGCTCTGCTCATGTTCTGTTGAGAGCTTGAGGCTTAGGCTCAGTGGTTATATAAGGCAAAGAGGCTCTCATTCATATAAGGAATATAAGGCAGGCTCATGAGTGTAAGCCCGTATGCACATTACATATGCTCAACATATACAACATCAATGATTATAAGTTAACATTAAATTAGATTACATTCATAGCATTCAAAAATTTATTTACAATCGATTGAATACAAAAAAATATTTTAAAGTTACAAAAGTTTAATACAGAATGATAAACAAAAATTAGACAATTATAAGATGCAAAGGGTGACAATGAGTTACGACATTTCTATTGATTGAATAACTTATAAACTTACTTTTTAACAGGTTCTGGTATTGCTATATGTTCTATAGGTATGAGCTCACTCAATTCAGACAATGAACTTATAAATTTCAATTTCTTTGAGAATTTTGAGCTAAAAATATATTAAATTTGTATTTCAACAAAAGTAAAGGCATATAAATTATTTTAAAAAACTCAAATCAAGTTCAAAATACCTGATGAATGGTTTACTCATTATAATGAGTGTCTTTAACCAGAAAGTTGGGTGAACTAAATAGAGTCCTTTTAAGTTCTTTTTCAATTTTCTATCAATCATATAATAACAGCGTTTAAGCCAACCAAAAGTGGGCATATTATTACCGAGCGCTCCACCGCCAGCGTTATGAAAGTAGATAAGGATATAATCGTCAGCTATGAGATTGTGGAGTGTCGTCAAAACATACCTAAAAACAAATCATCAAAAAAAATTTAATAGATTCGAATTGAGATGATTTGCTATTAAAAAATTGTTTAATTACATGAATAAGTTGTCCATAACATAGTTGTAATCTTTTCGTGAGCGATCGGGTAAATAACATGCGGAAAAAACTATGATTGCAGGGCTTGAACCTGAAATAAATCAGTGCCTTTTGTTAAAATCGACTAAAAAATTAAACAATTCATAAACTAAATAAACATTTGATAACAAATAAATTCAAATTAATTAAAAATAATAATCTAATAAAACTCTAGAAACATATGTTTGAAAAATTAATACCTGAACGATGGCTATTATCAAGAGAAGTGTTAGAGTGAAAGTACCCGCCGTGTGATATGACTTTCTTGTAGGGATCGATCACTTTCATATCGATTGGCTTAGTATCACCCTCAGGCCCGATGGGACACGACTGTCTCCACGCTCTCATTTCGTCGAGTTCTTCACGAGCAGTCATTTCATTGATTTGATTGGATGTGTCTCCGGACTCGTGTTTATCTAATAAAATAATTGACACAAATCTTAAATCCCGATAAAAAGTATGAATAAATGAATGTCAATACCTATTAGTTCTTCATTTGTAAAAAATTCTCTATTGACGGGTATTTTCTTCTTTGTTGTCGACGGGCGTCGAACCAGACCTTAAAACGTGTTCAATAAAGTTAATAATAAAGTTTGAAAACGAGATTTAAGCGAAATAGTCATTAAAATATTAAAAGACATATGAAAAAGAAATAAGTTAAGACACTAAGGCATGAGTCACAGAGCTTGAAATCAGCCATAGATTACAGTTATTCGTTCAGTTAAAAAGATTAATAATGAGAGCTTAGATATGAGATGAAGACTTCATTGTATCCTAACCTCTGTTATTATGTTCTTCGTCAGGGACTAATTGATTGACGGATAAAGCATTGCTCTTATTAGGAGTGCTTTCATTAGTTTTCTCTTCATTATTATCATTATTAAACTCAAGTATGTTTGAAGACAATGGATGTACGATCGGATCAGAACCAGAATTGATAGTCGGTGTCATGTCATCCGATGAATTCAAAATTTGTTGTAAATTAATTCTTGGGCTTATCTTTTTTCTTTGGCTTTGTGTAAGAGAAGCGTTTCTTTTGAAAGGCGACGCATTAAAATTATCTTCAAGAGTCAAATGACTTGTATTTGCATCCGATGAGGTAGAGTTTGACTCATTTTCTTGGGACTCAATCTCCAAAACTGACGCATTTGGAGTTTTCACTCCTTCTTGTCCGTCGAGAATATCTGTATTGGTATTCTCTTTATTTGACTCAATCTCATTCGGCTCTAAAGATAAAGATTCAAAGAAAATAAATATTTTAATCATAAAATAGTCTTTTGTTAATCAGATGAAAAAGTACCTCAAAAAACAAATGAATATCTATAGTATGAAATACTAACCTGTGTTTTGTAAAATTTCTTCATTGACAAGAGGCGTTAGTTTTGGGAGATTTTTATCCTCAAGATTGTCACCATTTCCCGTATAAATAATGGACTCGGGACCGAACGAATCAAATTCGAATTCAATTTCATTATTCATACCATTATTTAAGGCCCAATTGTTGACCAAATCATTGCCTTCTTTTTCTGTATCATCATTAATATAGTCACCGACTAATTCGCCAACAAATGAGTCCTCAATGTATGAGCCGTGAACTGATTCCAGATTATTAAGTTTAGACAAATCAATAGTAGGGATTTCAAGCTCTGTCTCTTTGTTATTTTGGTTATTCTTATCATTTGGTGATCCACATGAAGTTTCTAATACTGTATAAAAAATCACTATTAATTATAGTGCAAAATAGAGCTAACCTTTTATAGGAGAAGACGGAAAGCTTTGTTGTTTCTGAACCTATAGAAACAGTAAACTTAATATACAATTATAAGCCAAGAGGCAATTCCAACCTCTGGTTCCGCTGAACTGTATTTTGGAGATTCGAGAAATTCTACAGTTTCGGGAATATAATTAATAACAAAATCTGGATCAACATCTGCTGTTGATATTTGAGCCGTAAATACTTTTTTTTTATTAATTGACGTTTTGTTGTTATCAAAATCTAGAGCTTATAAATCACGAGTATTTGAAATAATTAATAAAATTATTTTTGGGGAATATTTATTGGAGAAATTGATAGCATAATGAAAAGAAAGAACTATTTAATGAATAATATATTTATGTATGCACTGTATGCTCCAATTTATTAATTACCTGTACTTTTGGGTTCTTTTTCATTTTCACTTTGTTTGCTTAGATTTTCAGAATTCGATTCAATATTTACAGAAGAAATTAAAGGCAAAATTAATTTTCTCGAAGCTTTAATATTTTCTTGACTATAAATTCTCAAATCATTTGTTTCTAATATTATTTTCAGCTCAAGTTCACTGGATTTAGATTCAAGTTGTGAAGCGATCTAAAAATTAAAATTATTTTATCATATTTTTAATAACAAAATTTCTCTAATAAACACTTAAACACTTACGCTTTGAATTAAAGTATTATTTGTGGTGAAAACGGCTAAATCACGTTTAATAGCATCGGTAGTATTGTTTTCAATGCCTAACATAACAATAGCGTCATATTTATTAATTGATGAAAACTGTTGGAGAAGTTTTTGCTTATCATTCAAATTAAGATTCGATACCAAAGTGCCAGAAATTGATGAAACAATTATTTTTAAATTACCACTAATTTCAATAACTTTCATATCTTTTTGAAGTAATTCCTCAAAGTTTAAGTTATTGATCGAATTTTTAGCTTTAATTAACTGTTGATAAACCTCTGATCGCGTAGAGCTGTCGACTTCGAGAGCAGACTCTAAGCGTTCAGCGACTGAAATATCTTTATCACAAAATCTTTGGGCAGATTCGGAAAAACATATGGTGTCTGTCAAACAAATTAATGAATATAAAGAATATATTTTCTATATGACAGCTAAAAAAACCTAAAAACATAACAACAGAAACAAACCTAAAATAATTGTTCCGTAGAGCATAAGTGCCAACTGTGCGTCTTCTCTGATGGAACTCAATAGAAATCGTTCGGCAACTAAAGTACAACACGAACCGACTTCGGTATTGATTATCACTTTTGAAGGATCAGAAACGGGACAGTTATTCATATCAAATGAAGGTTTGTGATGATCTATAATCTCAATTATTTCTCCCAATTCCGAAAACTCTTTGTTCTCATTGTGATCGACAAGAATTAGCGATACTTTCTCTGAAATAATTTATAATTAAATGATTGAGCCGTTTATTGAATTAATTAATTTTTTTAAAGCATAAAAAAGAATAATTACTGTTTTTCAAAGCCTTTAAATCGATTTCATCTTTACATATGAGAAGATCACTACTTAATTGAAGAATTTCTTGGAACCAAAACAACACCTCTGTTCTCAGCTTTAGTTCAGTTCGAGTGATGTTTAAAAGCGGAATAACAATAGTTTTGATCGATTTCTGTTTCTGATTATTATTCAATTAAAATGTGATAAAAATAATAATAATTAATATATTAATAAAAAGTTAGAAACTTTGACATATTATTTATGTGATAAAATGGCATAAAAGAAATGCTAATTAAACATATCTTACCCTATAATCTGTGTGTTTAAGAAATGCGATCACATTTGCGGACACAGTCGAGTCCAGATCTGAGCTCTCATTACCCAATACTAACTCTATTGAGTCATTAAATGCACTCAATTGTGACTATAATTTCAATTATAATTGTAATTATAATTTAAATTCAATTTTTATTAAAAATTTGTTAATAATTAAAATATTAAATAAAATACAAACCAATTGAGTCCTGCATTGGGTTAAGTAAACATCCATTTCGTTAATTATTTCAATATTTTTATTATAATTCAAATGAAATCATAAATTAAAATAATTAAATAAAAACATAAATAATAAGTATTTATATTATATATTATAATAATATCAATAAATGAAATGCTTTAAAGCGTTTACAATAATATTAACAATAATTTAATGAATCATTTATTTGATAAAAATCTAAATATACAACAAATGAATGAAAAGCACTTATAATATGTTTAAAGGGATACAACAGAGCCCATCAAATTCGGAATTTTCTGGATTTGCCCTAATATTATCATTAAATACGTCTGTCTTTTCACCACTTCTGGAATCTTTGTCTTAAGTCTTATTTTGACGATATTATAGGTTCGAGTGATTTGTCATCACATCTACCGATTCAAGAGATTATTCCATAACTAATACTTAATTAACAGACAATATTGAAACTCTACATTTCCGACCCATTCGTCTAATTTAAAATTCCAATTGAGTAGAGCTCAGACACAACAGTCAGCTGACACTCAGATTCCTTTTAAATCAATTAAAAGTCAAACTAGAGATCAACGCATTCTTAACCAATGAAAAAATGCAGTCATCACTGCATTGAAGGCTTTATACGTATATTAACAAATCGATAATTCTTTTGATTTTATTGAATATTAACCGAAAACATCTCTAACTCATATTAGTTGGGCGTTGTTGTGAAGGCACTTAATATTTATTACTATTAACTGTAATCTTAACAATAATTAAATAAATAATATTATAGTTTGCATTAAACACATAACTAATGGCGAGTCAAACACAAGGCATTCAACAACTGTTGACCGCAGAAAAGAGAGCCGCAGAAAAGGTATTTATTTATTAATATTATAATATACGGTCTAATTCTGTATGTGATACTTGACAGGTTCAAGAGGCGCGTAAGCGAAAGGCCAGACGTCTCAAACAGGCCAAAGATGAGGCCAATCATGAAATCGAGAAGTTTAAGAGCGAAAGAGAGAATACATTTCGTGATTATGAGAGGCAACACATGGGCTCCAGGTTTGGCTCAAACGCTTGAGAATCTCTTTTTGCCATTTTTATCATTTATTTATTTTGATTGACCATTAGGGACGACATCGCGGCCCGTATTGAAAGCGAGACCCGAGTCAAAATGGATGTAATGAACAAAAGCGTCGGTTCCGCTAAAGACAAAGTCATTGAAGACTTATTGGCGAGAGTTATATGTGATGTTAAACCACAACTTCATAAAAACTTGAGACTCAGTGATCTTTGATCTAAAAATTTATAATATGTTTAGATTTACTTTACTTTAGGTGTAAATGTAATATATTATAAAACATTCCGTTTTATTATTTTAATTAAGACATAAAAAAGATTATTAGTCAAGACATTAATGATTTACATATATTGTTTAAGAGAGTCTTCAATTAATTTGAGAAAACAAGAAATTTTAGTGTTTTAATCCATAATTGAATTAATATAATATAAATTCAATAACTTTACATATATTAAGATTTGTGACTATTTGTGAAGAGATTGAAAAACATTGTAATTAATCAAGTCTTCAAATTTCAATTAAATTTAATTTAATTGAGAAACCGATTGATAAATAATTATTTAATTGAATACTAATATTTTAATTATCACAGCTTTGCCGATAAACAAATCGAAATGATCTAAAAGTACAAACAATTGTCGCTTAATTTGAGAGAAAAATAAATGTAATTTTTTGGATTTCCATGTTTTGGAACAGTTTAAGATTTGAGGAAAATAAATGAAAAAAATCGATAATAACTTTAATTAAACAAACTTTAAGGCACAGTAGTTATAAATTGATCTATTTTTGTCATAAGAACAGGAATTATCAAATCATCCATATTAGGCATTACCAATACTTTGGCGAACTCAGCCCGTAGTTTGCGCTCAATTATATCTGTGACTTGATGTATACTCACTTCGTGCTCACCCAACTTGGGTCGGGCAGATAGGACTAGATCTGGATTACCTCGAAAACCATACCTAATACACAAACATTTAGATGAATTAAACTTTCAATTATCAGTGTTATTCACACTCGTGCTCGAGTGTTGAACATCACTGTCAATAAGTAAGGGTTATCTTAGTTGTTGACTTACCACAAACGATCAGTTGGTGGTTCGGGTATATTAAGTGCTATCACATAAATCACATGAATTAAGAAAGTTTAAGATTACTAATGAGCTGACAATAGACTTACCTAAAGTTCCATTTAATGTCTGTATTTGAACGGTTAATATTAATGCTGTTTTGGAGACGCCTTCCATTGCACGCTTAATGTACTTGTTTTCAGTTGCTTTTTGAAAATATTGAGACGAAGCTATTTTGTCAACAAATTTTAGAATTTTTTGCTGTTTTTTAGTAGTGTTGGCGCCGTCGGGATCAACAGGTTTTTCCTCTACCTCTTCATCAGAGCTCGACATTATTGAATCGCTTTCATTATCTGAAATATCGATATCACTTTGAAAGCTTCTCATCTCTTGAGAACCATTTCCCTGTTCTTTCAATTTCATTAAATTAAGTTTAGTCTCGAGAGTCATTGTAAATCCACCTGTTATTCAAAAATATTTAAATCATTTTATTATTCAGTCATTTAAGTGATAAGTATTGGACTTTTACCCGAATAAGTGATATCAAAATCAATCCAAAGACCTCTTTTGTCAACAACCGGCGGTTTGGGAACGTCATTAAATTTGGGTAAAGTGTTTCCGAGATCTATTTCAGTGATAGTTAACGATTCCATAAAGTAAGGCAGTCGTAATCGCCTTAACTTCCTCTGAATCTTAGCCGCGACATAATTGGACCAAAACTGTTCGTTCAATACATCAAAACAGATGCGACCTATCAGTGCGTTAAACCATGACAAGGAAGACATTTGACTCGACTTAAAACTAAGAATGTTTCTCATGAAGATGTGATAATCGATCTGCTTTGACAGTATTTGCAATTCTTTTGTAGGACTTGTGGGCGAACTAGACGTTGAGGAATAAGTTGTAGCGCTAGGTATGGACCCAATGGACCCGAGATCTAACGATTGAGTTCGCGGCAAATGTTCGATTTCGGCTGTAATCACATCTCCAATAGATTTAGGAGTGGGTGGACCCGATAGTACACTCATTTCTTTCTCTTCTTTTGCCAATGAGACGAAACTTGAATCTATTATTTCTCTGAGTTTCCAAAACCACTCCTCTTTCTCACGACAGTTTCGAATAAACAAAACGAGTTTTATTACATTTTTGGATTTGATGTCTTCGAGCTCTAAACCAATCGGATATTTCTTACTCCAAATGTATTTCTTCTGATTTTTGACACTTTTTGGTAAAAGCAGATAAACTCTCTTTTGAGACATTTTGGACAAATCAAAAAATCTCTGTGAGATAAATGTTGTAAAAGAAGTGGAGTCGAGTTTCAATTTGCGTACGTCTTGCTTAGGCTTTGAAAGACGCAAATTAGAGCCTTCGAGACGAACATAAATTAGTTGTGTTTTGAAACCAGTATCGCGTTCTTCATATTTGCCAATGAACTCATGCATCCATCCCTTGTAAGTATCGTCATCTTTTTGTTTTGCACTTGAATTCTCTGATTTTATTCTATCCTTTTTAGGAACTGACTTTCGAATCAAGAACTTTGAAACTAAGAATACTGTCAATACAGATAAAGATAATAAAGTAAAAACACAGCCTAGAAGTAAGCCATTCAAAAATGATGGAAAAGGCGATGAGATCGCTATAATCAAAGAAATAAAGGCAATGCCAACCGTTATTAAGTAATATAATTGGCTATAACTCCATAATTGTTGCGCTTCACTAATTATATTTTGCTTATTAGTGCTTATTTGCTCATTATTTGAATCGCTTGAAAAAGTGGATTCCCTTCTAAGTCTCGGTCTGAACAAGTCATCAGCGATTAGTTGCGAGTCTTCTGTTTCAGTGAGAGTGAGAGTGCTATCAGTGGGTTGAAGGGAAACGCTTTCGGATTCAACTGATGCTAAATCATGAGAAATATTATGTAAATATTTCTCATAATTGTTTTCATCATTAGTATCATTGGTTTTAACGGCTATTGAATGGTTATTAACTGAATCTCTATTATAAACTTCGGGTTCATCAGCATTGGATTTGATTTGATCGCTATTCACAGGCATTGACAACTGTTTGGTTTCTTTATCGCGTGACTTGTCCTCAGTTTTATCGAACTTTTCTTTAATTTTTCCTTTAAATAGTTCCCAATTAGAGCTAATGATGGACTCTTTACCACTGTTCTCTTCGTCTAAACTTTTGGTTTTATTAAGTCTGGAAGTAATGAACTCTTTAACAGACGACCGATCGATTCGATCGGTTTTAGTGACGGTTGGACTGAAACTGTTCTCTTGTGCGCCATTCGAACCATTGTTGGTCTCATCTTTTGATTGATTGACTGACTCGTCACTTACTTGGCTTTCAATCACTTCTTCTAATAAGTCATCTTCGCCTTCGTTTCTGTTGAACCTAAAGGTCGGTGTTTTGTTGCGTAACAAACGAGACATCACTTCACCATTAATTGCAATTTAATTGCATTTAAATTGTGCCAAAATTGTATTCAAATTATATAATTATTACAAAATGTGATTTTCAATTATTGATTATTATTATTAATTATAACTTATTTGTAAAAACAGTTTATTTACAGTTATTGTGTCTCACATTATATGAGATATTCATATAAATTGATATAAAACTTAATCAAAATCTGATTATTTTTAATTTCATATTAATTCCAATCTATTGTTATTTAAAAACTAAAGCTTTTAATG
>JAQGCH010002866.1:0-11733 GCA_034699485.1 Nanhermannia elegantula
ATCGTTATTACTATAAATATGGAATTCTTACTTCTTGTAGTGAGTCATTTGTAGTGTCGCCACATTATTATTATTATCTTTAGTTTCTTATGTTCTTATGAGACTATTTTACTATTATTACATTTGAGACATAAACTAATAAATATTTTTCTGATTCATTCATATATTTGATACTTTCTCACATTAAACTTTCAGGGCTACCGATTCAACTCGTTTTTAGTCCATTCTCTAAATATTAGTAATGAGACCTTCAAATGTATGTTTTTTACAATGTTTTTTATAATGTTTTTTATATTAAGTCTCAATTTTTAATTCTTTAGCCATTTAGACGCGTAAACAATACTTTTTAGAAAATACACTTTTTAATCATTTTCAATTAGTTCTTTACAACTTAATTATGTGTTTATATAAATGGGACTATAATTTAAGGCTATACTAGAAGTTTATTGTTTTCCTTCAAATATCGGATTAATTGAAATTAATTTGCCTCAAGTCAACAGAAATTGTTAAAATTGATGTAATGACTACAATTAGAAATATATCATAAGTTTTTATAATCACTTCCAAAATAGCACATTATTCATAACATAATTATAAGGCAATTGTCTAAATATATGCGTTAAATGAAATGTTACTTTAAATAGTTGTTTAACATCGAGTTATAATTTATGATTAAATTGTGTTCACACTATAATATGGGATAAAACTTTAGTTTTCTATCATTTTATGGCAGTTATATTTAGTTTAACTATGCTTTTGTCAATTTGTCAGCTTATTGTAATTTTGAAAAATGAAGTCCAGTACATAAGAAATTTCTAATATTAGTTCAGAACTATTTTTGAAATTAACGGGAACTACAGGTATAAGCTTAAAATTGATGTCTCGATAGCATTATCAGCCGTCAGCTAGTTCTACAAGTTTTCTTTAATAATTAGATTATTTTCTAACGAATCTAATAGTAATTTTTGTCTCAATTTAATTCTATCCTAAAAGCAAACGCAAGAAATCGTAAGTTTTTTTTACTTGTCTCAAAGTACAGGTATTTTGCAGAACATTCAAAATCAATGAAAGTTGTATTCCTTACAATCAATCAGAAAAATTAAACAAATAATTAGTAAAGCACTTATTATACTACAAATTACAACATAACTAAATCATAGGAATGAAAAGCCTTTCAAGTGTAGAACTTATATAAAAAATCTTTATTAAAACTTCAAAATTCGCAGTTTATTCTCGTTTGGAACAAAAGAAAAAAAAGAAAATTATTATTTATACAGTAGTATTGAATTATTGTAAATGTCGTGATATTTTTTTAATTAATTTCTATCAATAATTAAATTTACAAAATTAATGGCCAATTATATGCTAATTAGTGATCCTCTTAATTATGGTGACCTGAGTCTGATTTCTATGAGAATTCTGGAATTATTTTTTGCCGAATATTAAATAAATAAATAACCATTACCTGCAACAACCTACCAAACCACATAAGCAACCATTGAGTTCTAGTAATCGATTTATTATAAAATGATTACATAATACAAGAAAGTATTGTTCACTTTTGATGCTTAGTTTTTTAGTGTAAACTTTAATGGTTAATAAATCGATATCTGTTTTATTTGTTTTTATTTGAAACTCAGACTATTTTTTTAATATGCATATCAGTAGAGCCTAACTAATTATCATTTAATGATAAACTTTTGTATTGTTTCCGAGTAAAAAGTATAATGTTTTAATTTATTTGTCTCATTAGTATTTATTAGATAATAACTTATAACATGATAATCGAGGGCAGAGGCCATAATGGCTATAATGAGAGCATATTCTTGCATACATTCAATGCAATCGAACTTTGTATTCAGGTTAGAGACAGTGTTATGGAGAAACCCTTGCATTTATAGAAATCAGATCAACATATATTTCAAATTTTCTTGAATTTAAAAATTAATTTCTAAAACTTAAAGCTATAATATTGTTATCAGTTAATTAGCAAAAGAATAATGCCCTAAACTGTAAATTATTATTAGTGATACTTGACTTTAAACGTAATTTTATAGTTTATGGTACAATATATTCTGCTTTGAATTATAGCTGTGTTACTGGGAACAAACCCTTGCCTTTGATTGTTTAATTGTTACTTTGATCCAAAAGTCCAAAGCTTGCAATTCGAGCGTTTTCAGGAAAAGCATTTTCCTAATTATTTACACCATAAAACTCTTTAATATATAATTTCATTCATATCTTCAAAAAAGACGCCCAAAAGTTCAACGAAATATTTTTTTATTTTACATGTCTCTAATGCTTACCTTTTATCAAGAATTCATTAAAATATACGCTAAGACTATCTGTAAGAATAAATTATTGAAGGTTTAGATATTATAAGTTCGTAAGAATTGTGTCAAGTAATAAGTGAAGGACAGTATGCTTAGAATCTATTGTTTATGGAACAGAGATGACTCATAAACTCTCATGAATTTACCGTTAGATGAAATCAATTTAATTCGCGTCGTCGTAGTCGTGTGTTATTCTAATTTCCATTTGAAATCCGGAGATATTCTCGGAATTTTAAATCAATACTAACAGTTCATTTCCAAGTTTCTCTTTGAATTGTCGATTCCTGTAAATTCAGTAAATTCTTCTATTGAGGTAAGGATTATGCAATCAATTCATTGCTTAATTTCAATAACTTTTTGATCACAATTCATAAGAGTATGTTTTCATAGTATCAAATCATTGGTCAATTTGATGATGCATTCATTGAGACCATTAACGAACTAAATTTCAATAATTCTTAGTCTAAATCAGGTCTAAAGTCAACTTCAATGTTACTCAACATTTTTTAACCTAAATATTTAACTTTATTGAGCAGAAGTGGACACGTCTTAATATGTGTTTAATTAAATAGATTATCTATTGTCTCACCTCTTGTTTTAAGCTTTTAATTAAGAATGTAATTAATTCCTTAATAGTAAAGTCAATTATTTCAAAGAAATAATAGAAACTTCAGATTTTATGGTTTTTACATTGATTTTGTATATGTAGTGATAGTTGCCATCAAATGTTTGTTTTGAATATTTTTTCAAATGTAATAGTACTGTATCGCTAAGGATAAGACTGTCTCGTGATAAGTGCACTTTTATTATTATAATTATGTTATATTGATTTCCCCGCAAGAGATCACAACTTTTGCACGACTATTGCGTAAAATATGAAAATATTATATCAGTAGTTAACAGACTGAACAGTAGAGCAGACTTACATTCACAAAAATACGTTATGCAAGTTATTTGTAATCTACACCCCATTGACGTAAAATATATAGTAGTTTACATGTTATTCCTTATTCAATTGATGTGGTTGTAAAACATTTAGCATCACAAACAAAATATAATCAAATTAATTTTCATAACTAAACAAATATACACCTTCAGGAATAGTGTTAGCGCTACACTAACGTTACTTTCATATGAGTCAGTTATGTATTCCATCTTTTTTAGTGGGATTTTAGTAATAATTTCTGTAAATAACAAACACTTTAATTGAGAAAACTTAGGCTTCACTTATTGAATGTGTCAACTTGTTATTTAAGGATAAATTACTGGTATATCTTAATTGCATTTTCTAAAATATAGTTAAAATGATCTTTAGCTCTAAACATGGCTATACTTCCAGAATCATATTTAATATAATATCGAGCTTTTAATTCTTGCTTAAAAATATTAATGAAGTTCATTCCAAATTAATAATTTCTCTGTCATATTATTTCTTTTCTTTGTTTGATTTCAAGTTACTTCATCTGAATCATGTATGAGTTTGAGTTTTTTTTATTTGTAAAACAAAACAAGAAATTCAAGAGAAACCCTCATTTCAAACTATAATAATAATTGAAATGCAAAAAACCAATTATACGGATTTCATATGTTTCAGATTAACTAAAGACCCTTTTGGTACTATAAATGCCTGATTTAGCATAAAAGTCCCAATTCTGTAAATGTGAAAAACCACTATCTTTTATTTAGAATTGATGCGCTCACGCACATCCGCCGATACAATGAAGTACAGCTATGCTTATATTGTATTTATTGTCCTTTGCATCTTATATTATTATTAGCGGTAGTTTTTGTTTAATTTCACTCCGATTCTTGAGTATTTCGCGTACTTGACTCAGCTTATAATAAGCTATTTCTTGGATAAACTCTTGAGCTCATAGATATACATAGCGTTCACAGTTGAAAAAGTTTTTTTTGTATGTTAACCACCCATGAAGATTACCTTTAGGGCGGAAGCTGAGCATAAATTTTCCGTTCTTTTCTTTTTTACGTAATGTATGACTCTCGCGATCTTTAGACTATCCGAGTGATGATCATCCCCAGCGCTCACAAAAGAAAAGTTTTTTTATTTAAACAAGAGCTGACCGACTTTGCGTCAGTTTTGTTAAAAAGGAACCCATAGAACGCATTCGGCGTTTCGAATTGAAGCTCAATATCGCTTGAGGAGAAGCAATAAACAAGTAGTAGTTTTTTGCCGCAACTTGTAATTGAACTAAAAAAGATTCATCTCTCTCTTTCTCTCTCTCTTTCTTTTCTTTTTTTCTTTTTACGTTTTGCTGTTTTGAACCCCTCAGTAATTAGTGTTCAGATTTCTATGGTTTTTGTGGGTCAGTGCCCTTGTTTTAAAACCTTGAGTAACAAAAATTACAGAATATTACGCGAATGTTACTCGTTCTTCACCAATATCTTTATATATGAACACCTGATTGTTTATCAACTCATACATATAGATATGCAGTCAACGCGAGTGCACCACATCGCTTATTGCATTTGACTCTCACAAAACCGGACTTTAATGAGGATGTTTCAGATTAATTGATAGCATTTTTTAATAAATATTTTCATCATATCCGATATCATACAAATACTTTGCACTATTATTTTCTTTTTCGTTTCTATTTATAAACATAAAGCATTTTTACATTATTATTATTACTTATTTTTTTGCCAATAATATTATATATTAATGGTACTTCATTTTAATTTTAAATATATAAATATTATGCCATTATAAAAGTAAATGTATTTTATATGAATTAATAGAGCCCTAAAGTCTGCTTCGAATGATATTAAAGTTATCGAACAATTAAGTCCAAACCTTCGCATTGATCTTAAGATAATATTTCATTAAAGCGGTGCTTTCCCTTTTCAGGTATTCATTTCATTGTAAATATATTGTTATAAAGTGTGTGGTAATAATGGGCAAATCCAACATTTATAACAATAATAACAATAAAGATAATTTTGAGTTTGTTTTTAATCTGTTATATACTGATAATACAGTTTTTTTTCGACAACTTATTCCTTAATGAGAATATATTAATAAGGATTTAAACAATTGCAATGCAAGAAGAATTTATGCCTTTTGGAGTACACTGATTAGGGTCTGTTAGTGCTCAACTGCAATGTTGATTTGCGTGTAAATAATAAGTTTATCATAAAATAGTAATCTATAAACTTTCTATTAGTTATTTTGTGAGCACTAAAGCAGTAGTCCATACATTAAATTAGTTAACATTTGGTTGACTTATAATAATTGAGCGTATTATAGAAATAGTGGTGAAATAAGTAAAATTGATGGCATTGTTTCTAAGAAAATCGTTTAAGTTTTTTACTGATCTGATTTGTTGAGCATCGAGTAGGCGAACGACTATTTCTATAACTATTTAGGGCAAAAAACTTCTTTCTTCTGTATATAACATATATTGCTTTGTCTCAATTGTCAGACAAACTTATCAACTATTCCCTCTTTCTAACAATTTTAGTGAAGCATTACATATAGTGATATTTAGTGTATAGCATCCGCCAACGCATTGCTGGTATTTTGTAGCAAAAATAGCTTTCATTGTTTGTATTACATCATTGAATCATATAGTTATACAAATATACACCCTTTGCTTCATCATTATAACAATCAAAAGCTATCTTATTATTATTTGCGGTATATTTGAAAATGAAATGACGCTTATGGGTCTGTCCAGTTTAACGAGCCTTAGTTTAGTCAAGAAATTAAAAGAGTTAAAGGGAGTATCACTGAGCTATCGCATCACCCAATACAGTAAGATTTTTTACGGAAGTTTGTTTCCGATAAAAAGTGACGTTTTATGCTTACAGTGGAAGCCCCTCTCTATATACTTTGTCTTGTGTACCTCTAGTTTCCAAACTATGTGCGTAACTTTGAGTCGCATCGGCGTAACTTTAGTTGGTTATAATCTCCTCCCCTTTACCCCCACTCCTTTTTTGCCGGGGATTTTTGAAGCACTTAAACTAAAGTCATGCCGGTATTTATTGAGAGACACAACTATAAGCCAATTCAGTTTGAATCGCACCTCCAACAGATCCATTGTGTGTTAAGTTATGTTATGTTAGCTAATGCTCAGTCTAAGACTTGACCCTTTGCTGTACCAAAATATAAATTTAGTTATTATTATTAAACGGTAATAATAATGTGTTACGCGTCGAGCTTTATACAAACGGCTGCATTCATATATCGTACTCTTATAAAGTGTCAACAATTGCTAACTACTAGTCATATCTCTTGTCCATTTGAACACATGTCAAGTATGTGCTTATCTCTTCATTCTGTTTATCAACTTTTTTACTCTTTATTGTGAAAAATTGTTTTTCTAAATTAAGTCAAGTTTTTGTGAACCCATTCTTCATATATTAAAACTTAGTTTCTCTGATCTTATAATTTGCAGAACATTTAAGACAACAACAGTTGGTATTACTGTTAACATTAGTAGTATTGTTCCTCTCAACTAATATCTCAATGGCATCTCCATTAAGAAGTGGTTCTTCTACTCAAAGACAATCACCAAATGGATCTCCATCCTCATCATCGCGTCGCTCTTCACTGACCTCATTGACCTCATCTCCAAAATGGGTCAATCCGTGTCGATTGCCGACCCATCCTATAGATCCAGACAAAGACTTTGCTGGTGCGCCACCAGTGCCAGTGCAAGAATTGCTACAAAATGTCATGAGTAGAGCCAAAGTTGCCCGAAATCATGGACAACGGATTAAAGAGCTATTTGTAAGTTAAAAGTTATTTACTATTTCTCTCTATGAATATTTGCTTTTGTTCTTATCAAAGCGTAAATTCTTTGCGTGAAAGCAAAAATAAACTTTCCCTTCATTTGTATTGACGTTTACTTTATTGTTGGTCGAGAATCGTTGGCATACTAGCAGTCAAGTTGAGTCTAAGTATTCATTAAATGCTTTGCGGATGTGATGCTTTTGATTGCTGGTTATGATGCAATCTTTCATATACAACAACGTGACTCTGCATTTCTCTATATCCACTTTAAATTTAAGTTAGTTTTACATTTAACTAAATGTATGCCTTTGTAGCCTTTGAGCCCACTTCATATCCGTCTCGACAATCCAATGAATAACTCATTTTGTTAATTAATATTTATAATAAAATTTATGAAAAAAGTTGTTCAGAATTCAATTATATCTAATGAAGTTTGAACCAGATTTAGATTTAAACTGCGCTTTTATTTGATTATCTCTTTTATTCATAAATGTAGTGTAATGTAGTGTAATGTAACGTTATTTCCTTTCACTTTCAACAAGTCGAACAAGTCGTTCGCAAAACTTTTTCTCACTTATTGATGCATTTATTCCTTTATTATCGTTTATTATTAGTTTACATTTTGACGTCATCAACATTTTTATGCATTATTGTGTTTATTGAAAATACGGATCCCACCGACAAGTTTGCTATATATTTGACGAGTGCTTCTCATCAGATGAGAGGCTTATATTTATTTTAAATATTTTTATTTGTTATGCGATTGCATTAATAAGTTGATAGAATTACAATACCTTTTCATTCATGAAATCTTTGCTCTCAAGCTATAAAATACTTATGAGTTATCAATAGATATAAAACTTTATTTCAACAGATACAGAGTTCCGTTCCATTTGCAAGTGTAATACCACCGCAAAGGCTTCTTCGAGATAATTATAGTAATTTAGTTTTTGATTTTATTATTTTGTTAATTTTTTTTATTGAGTATAAGCTTTGAGAAAAGCCGCTATTCTGATGACTCATGTGATGAAATGTATTGCAATTTCTTGCAATCAAAAGAGTTTATGCGGTCATTAATGATAGTTTTGGCATTCAATGCAAAGATAATACTTTCACTCAAATTGGAGCACAAAATGTGGAATTCCTGTTAACAAATTATCTTATTACACTAGTATTCGATATAGAAGTAGGCGTTACCATAACTTATTCCAGTTTCATATTGAGCTGATATTGAACGCATCATTTGCATCATTTAGTTGTTACCCATTTATTCGTTACCCATTTATTTGTTACCCATTTATTCGTTACCCATTTATTTGTTACCCATTTATTTCACGCTTTCATGAGTTTGTTGTCTTTCAATAATTACCTCTAACTTTGTTTTCTTTTCACTTTTGTATCGATTTTAAAATTATCTAATCATATGTCTTAATGTTTTAGCTCAATAACACGTTTAGTGACCCAGAGTTTGAGGAAGGGGTCAAAACATACAGACAGGAATGGCTGCCACAAATACCTCCGACTTCTGAAGAAGTATTTAAACAAATCAAAGTATGCATTAATTAATATATGCCTAAAATGATTGTTACTTATATTCTCTTATTTGTTACTCTAAACAGCCAAATGAGGCGTTTTCAACAGCATTTGAATACATTCAATACTTTGCTGTTGGTTTGGAGCAGATATTACTCGACCAAGTCCTACACGACGGCAAAATGACATCTGATTTCAAAGACATTGAGTACGATCTCTTTCAACTGTTGTGTGAAATACAACTGGGAATGCATTTACAGAATATTGAGCCAAAGGCTGATGTTTTGAGACATGTAATGTCTCATCAATACCGTGACATTAATGAATCATCGCTAAGAAATTTACGCGACTATCTTATACTGAGAGACTATATCTCTGCCACCAATTTTATAGCACAACTGTTCGCGTATCACAAATCAAAAGTTAGATCCGAGTCGAGCGATAAGTAATTGGCGGCCTTTGATGCCAACAATTTGTGAACAATTGTTTCTCGTTTTTGATTTGAAGCACTTTTTAAACTGTGATCTCTTTAACTCTTTTGTTTATTTATTTATATTTATTTATTTCAACTTTTCTCTAATTCATTGTTTTGCTTTTGAAAAGTAATTACTTAGTTTTGGTTAACCAACGATTAGAGTCCAAATATTATTATATTATTGTAAACTTATTACCTGTTATAGTAAAGTATGTAAGCATTTCTCAATTGTATGAATTTATATGAATACTAATAGAGGTAATGAACTGCCATTAAGATATTTCATTATACAAACTGTTTAACAACTGAAAGATCTTTTTTAATAGCAGAACACATGCCATCTCATAAATTGTCACAAATCAGTATTTATTTATTAACATCAGTCCATTCATTATAAAGATTTTCATCACTCCGTCCTTTAATTATTAACTTATTGTTTAAAAAACATTTGTTATTAAATTTGTCTTCAAATTGAACACTCATTTATTTTAACACATACTTAAAAACTTATTGTACATAAATATAAATTATTATTAATAAAAAATATATAAATTACTATCTTTTAGATAAATAAATTGATTCATAAAATTATTTAATAGTTTTTCTTACAAATCATTTGTTATAAAAAAATTAAAATTATGCAAAAAATATTTGATAAAACTTTAAAAGTTTATAAAAAAACTTAGTATTTGGTCGCAAGTGTTGATTGTGTCAAACAGTTCTTGTATGGCATACCGTTATATGGCGTGACAGTCTTCGTTGCATAAGTGATGTCAGTTAACTTCATAATCAATTGAAAAGATTTTGTGCGTATTTTCACTGATTAATTACAATATTAGGATCTGTTGAGCATTCGAGTCACTAATTCGACAGTTTGGTCGCGTAAATAATCGCTCATATTTTCAAGTAATACAATAGAACTTTTCAATATCTGACAGTCGAGAACTGCTTTTCGCGAACAAATTGGAGTATCGGTTAATCTGTGAGATAATACGTTATCAGTGGCTTCTCGTGTTTTGAGGTCAATATTGAAAGCCGTTAAGGCGTGATCGAAGAGACACATCAGATCTCTCAGGTTTACTGCTATTGTCCAGTAATGGTGTGCTAATAGTTTTGAGTGATTCCTTGCGTTTATTCTCGAAAGTGGAACATTCAGTGGTCTATGACTACTGCAGTTATGACTCACATAACTTTGTTGTTTATACCAAATGAAAAAAACATGTGCCGTTTGGTTTGTTAATGATTTATATAAAAAACGCATCGATTCTATCATTATTCGACTCTAAATAAAAAAAGTTTATAGATTAAAGTACACCGCCAGCGTTTTTCATGATATTACACAATTTTAAAATTGTAATTAAGCATTTAATTAGCCAAAAGTTTTCACTCAAAACACATTTACTGTTTCTTATCTTCAAACTTAATATAAGAGCCATTATATTATTTTAAGGTCTGTCATGAAAAAAGTAGTAACTCAATGAAAAAGCGCAATTCATCTGCTATTCATCACTTCATGTAATTAGAGAATTAAAAGATTTATTGCATATTTATATATTTTTTTAACTAAATTCATTGCAAGTAAATTATTCTTTGCATTTATGAAACGCCTATAACTGTATATTTATTTAATTACTATAATTAAGTAATACATTCATTTTGAAAAATAAAAACAGTTTCTTTGGTTTCAAAATAAAAGTTTAACTTAAAAGGAAGACTCAGAATAACAAAATGTGAGATAGGCTGCTATGAAATGAAAACCTTTTATTGCTATTAATTTGTAAATAATTAGTTTACTTGAATGATCTTACTTTAAGTTGGTCAGTGGTTTCAACACTGGCCACATGAGGAAGGCGAAGTGTTGTGCACTCTTCTATCAGATTCTAAGATAGAAAATTTGAACATAAAAAAAATTGTTTTTTAATAGATATTTATTTCTACTATTTATAGCATAAGAAATAAAATATAGAAAAAGTGAATTAGAAAGTGATTTGCTTAAGAAGTTAGTATTAAAGGACAAACCATTCTGATAATATTGGTGGCCAGACCTTGTAGGAAAGTTGATTTGGTAATCAGCTCACGAAGCAATACCAGTCCGAGCTTGTTTCCAGGCGTGCCTATTAGATCAGTATAAGCGATGTCGTCTTCAATAAGTGCTCTGCGATGTTCTGGATGACGTCCAGGTAAACATGGATTATGCAAGTTATTAGCATTGGACAACTTCTCCAATTGTAGAACTACTTCTTCATTACTATTCGTCGTTGAATTCATTTTTTCATATGACGGCAAAACATAACTTTCCGTTTGAGTGATTGATGAAAAATAATTCAATAAAGTTAAGGGAATAAACAAAAAATACATTTCTGTTAATTATATTAATTCAAGTGTTCAATAAAAGACTGTACTCAATGAGCAGAAGTTAGACACAGAGTTCTTGACTACTTGAGAAACCGATTTCAACTATACAGTAATGAGTAATAAGTGGAATGTTTGGACTTTTACTTGTTCAAAGTCGACACCCCTTCTCTTTTGAGACACTAATGTCGCTACAGGTAAAGTAATTAATAGATTACATTCTAATAAACACAGAGCGACACAAGTGTTTCAAAAGTGAAGGGAGTCGCAGCAGAAACGAGAAC
>JAQGCH010002867.1:0-11731 GCA_034699485.1 Nanhermannia elegantula
AAACAGAACTTTCCGTTCAATAACTCCGTCAAAAGAGGAGTGGTTTACAAATGACAACACTGAGTGAATGGCAAGCGTTAGGCTCAGAGTCAGAGCAACACAACTGATCCAAAAGGTATTTAAACTGATTTGTGTTGAGTTTAGCACTACTTTTATCACATTATAAAAGCATTAAAAATATATTTAAACACCATTTGACAGAGTTCTCAATGTTTTAATGAATCTCTCATTTAAAGCATTAGAGCATTAGTGCATCCGTTTGTTTGACTTCACTTTTATAAAAATAGTTTATCATTTGCGACAAAAACTAACTGAAAGTTTAACATTAAATCATCTAAAAGAGGATCTCTTTCTCCCACTAATTATGTGTTTATATGATTGTCATATGGTTTTCATCTATTAATGCTATTAATGACTCACAACACCACTGGTCTCAGGTATGTATTGGCTTTCATTTAACTTTTAATTAGACTTTAATTTACGATAATATTTAGATTTAGATATCGAGTAAATGAAAGGCATTTGTTATATATAAGTAAAACTAAAATGACCTCAAATTATAACTAGAATTGGATGAAAAGTTTGATAACAGCTACTAATGATATGTGTTTGTGTGTGAACTTGTTTTATGATTGAATGCAATCCTCATTTGAATACTTGCTATCGCTTTACTATATATATAGATATAATACCAACAAATGGTTAACTTTTGACGATTGTTATCTCACATAAAGACGAAACAGTATTTAACGAGCAATTGATAGAAATAATCAAATGTATTGGTAATGGAATCAGAAGAAGTATATAAGTCCGGAAGTCTATATGTCCCGCCTCAAGGCTTTCTCAAGCAAAAGGTATTTAATAGTTTACATAAATATTATATGAGTTACTAATATAACAAATAAGCCAACAGTTGCTAATCGTTTAAAAGTTGCGTTTACTGTATATAAGGCCACACAGTTCTCAATAATTGGTTTTACATTACTTATGGGGTCATTCACTAGATTGGGTCCACTTTCTCGTTACGCTTTTCTTATTGTGTAGACATTTGAATAGATTTAATGATTGGTTTCCTTATCAAACAGAAATCGTGGACTAAGAAGTATTACGTTCTCTATAAAGCTTCGCGACAGGGAATTCAACGATTGGAAGTGTTTGAGAATGAAGAGCAATACTTAAAGCAACACAATTGCAACCGAATCATAGCATTGACCGATTGCCTCAAAGTCGCGCCTTTGCCACAAAAGCAACAGTCCAATGTGTTTGAAGTAAGACATTCACTCTTTCATTCATTAATTCACTCATGAGTTCTTTCATTTCTTCATTCAATAAGACATGCATTCATTCATACGTTCAGTCTTTTTGTTGTTCGCAATTTTATTTAACAATTTAATAGACATTATTAAAGGCTTTCTATAAAAAAAAAGTTCAAACCTTAGAGTAGTTCAATCTATAATATATAGAATAGGGGTAATTGTTGTGTAACACCTGTTCTATTGAGTTCTACCAGAATTGAAATTTTTTGTTTGCGTACCTTAAATGGTAAGACTAATGAAGGTTTTTAGACATACTGTTATTCACATGTTCAGCAACGGGTCATTTATCTTGAAGGTAATGTAGCTTTCGCTCAATAAAAAACTGAATAAAAATAAACTAATTTCAAAACCATAATAACTGCTGCCGTACAGGTTTAGATTATGTTGTGTACAGAGCTTTGCTGTAGACTCAGCTCCACAAGAGCTCTACACCTCTATAAATAAAAATAATAATAACAAAATGCAAACTAAAATTATAATTCTATGATGAGACAGATCTTTAATGTGTTTCTCTCATAACAATTGTCAAACTCTATTATTGAAATTACATATTCAAAGATAAACCTATTTATATGTGGGAACGGAATGTCGCGTATAATGAGCTGAAGGTATTTCCTGTACTGGCACACAATGCGTGTACTACTTATTATAACTTTTAAAGTAGTTATTAGACCAGTTGATGCTCATTTTCGCTCACATGAATATTTACTTGAATTTTAAATTAGTTTTATTCATATGAAAGAGATGTACTCCGCATACGAACAATTATTTCAGCTGCACTTTATTTGCCTTCTATATAAAAAGCTATTTATTTTAATGCCTTTCCATCAAATACTTGAATACTATTTTGAGTCATCCAATATTCTGAATAACTATTCACTATTTTATATAAAAATTCAAATACAGTATATGTAGTGCACTATAAAATACACCTTACTTTGTAACTGTACAGTCAAGTTATGCAATGTTTTGTTAATTTTTTCTGACAAAATAATGATCAGTTTTTCTATAATATTATAATTTGTTTTAACAACAGATTCGAACAAAAGAGAGCACTCATCTGTTCTCTTCTGACTCATTTAATGAGATGACAGAATGGCTTAATTGTCTCCAATTAGTTGCGTTCGGAAATCACAGTAATGGTAGTACTTCTGTTGCCAACAAAAACACTTTACTTGATTCAAATGCAAATCAGTTTAATAATAGCATTGCTATGAAGACTACTAACAGTTTATCTGAAGCCCAAAGTGAAGAAAATCTTTTATATTCTTCAGTGGATGCGCCGGATATATACAGAGTCAAACTTATAGACTCTGACGCATCGATTCGATGCGGTCTCAAAAATAATTTGGATTCTTATCTGACTCTAATTGTGACGTCTGTTAGTATTTCATTAGCAGAAGACGGAAAAGTGTTATTCACGTGGCCTTTCAGACACATCCGAAGGTATGGCTGTACTAAAGATGGCTTTTCATTAGAAGCCGGTCGCAAATGTGCTTCAGGTGATGGACTCTTCTCGTTCATCACTAAAGACGGGAACTCTATATTTCAAGCGGTTGCCACTCATGTCAATAGCCTTAAGGCTTCGCGCAATTTGACTGATGATCAGATTCCAGGCATTACGAGTTTGGGCGCAAGCAATATAAGTCCTCAACTCAAACATAAGGAAACGCTTTCCTTTCAAAACCAGTCATATTTCAATAATGAAACAAAACCATTACTTCCATCGACATCACCCCCAATTTCAGTCAATTATTTATCAAAAACAGGGTATTTCGCGACCAACTCATCACTTTTGCCATCATCTAAATTACCGGAACCAACAAAACGACATTCAATACAACCACCAAAAAGTCCTCAAATGATACCTAAGACTGCACTCACTCGCGTCACATCCTCTACATCGACCACAATTGTAACAACTAATGCATTTTCGAACAACGAATTAAAGCCCAAGCCTTCGCCCCCAATACCAAAGCCTCCGCGAAAGAGTAAAGAATCAAAAGCATTAGATTCTGATGAACCAGTTTTTGCTTCTCGTGAAGAAGTGTTAGGTTTGAATAACGATACCAATCAGTTCGACTTTTTAGGTAATTATAGACCCATTAATGACGAAGAAATACTGTATGACGAACCCGGAGATGTCATCACACATAGCATTAACTCTAAAGACGAACAATTCAACAAAACTCCATTCTGTCCAAGTCCTCCACCTGTGAATCACACGGTCTCCAAGTTAACTTCAGTATTAAAGATGATGTTCACCGGAAGCATGTCAAATCAAGTGCACCCCAAATATAATAAAGACAATAAACGTATTCTATCAGCGCGTTCTAGCACTGGAAGTTCTGGTAATAATAGTGGTGTTTCCTCTCCTATAATAAGCAATTCTCCCGAAAAGATTGACTCTATTGATGAATTAGCATACGCTCAGGTCTCTCTTCTCGACATTAATAAGTCTGATAAAAACCAATTATCAGATATTAGTAGTAATGATGCAAATCATTATTCAAAAATACTTAATACAGGCAATCAGTCATCTCCAACCAATTATATCGATCACGAATACGCCAATATTGAACACAAGGAATGCAATGATTTAAACAAACCTATAGATATCGTGGGCTCTAATATGTCTCATACAGAACATTATGTTCAAAATGATTGTGAATACGCACGTGTTGTCAAACGAACTGTTAATAATACATCGAGTTTAGAGAGAAAGCATTAATATATTTTACTGTTAATCAAAATACTAGTCATTGCACAATTGGAAAATGAAAATATAATTTTTTTATTGAAGTTAAATCTATTGTATTAATGTTTGCCTTACTTTTTCTGCTTCTTTAAGTGCTTTAATAATAGTTTATTTTGACAAAAGTTTAAAATAACTGTTTGGTATGTCGTATGAATTTTAAACTGAGATTTAATATCTGTGATAAGTGAGACCGGCTTTAAGATTAGAAACTAGTCTTCAAAAGTACAGTAAATTACTACTAACTATAGATTTTAACGTTTAAGCGTTTGTGCCTTTTTATAAATTAAAATAATACGGTTTATAATATAGAATAAAATTATAAATAATTGAATTATGTTTGAAACTATTTTTATTTTCAATTGAAAATTGTTGTTAATACAAGTTTTATGTAAGTTATAAATATGACGCAAATAATAAAAAGTATGCTATTATTTACAGTAAATGTGTAAATGTGTTGACGTACGGGAAAGATAAAGGTTTATCAGCAAATACTAGTATTACATCTATTTTTCCTGTTATGAGAACTTTTTGCCGCATAAATAATTATGAAGTCCTTGTGCTTCAAATCGCTAAATGGTTTCGTTTCCCATTCTATGCATTAATTAGGAAAACAATACTTTTTTGTATCAAATTTAATGAGTGGAACAAAAGCCTATTCTTTGCAATTTTGTTGAAGCGTTTGTCTAACTATTTGTCTTTTGCGATATTTTTCCCAACGATTTTCTCTCAGGATTTGTGACTTAACCGGAGATTTTATACTATTTTCTTGGGCTATCATTTCATTGCAATTATTTTCATTTCTTTTTAATGCGTTTTTTTCATTTATTCCAAATTTTTTTTGTTCTTTCTGCAGAACTGGTTGTGTCGGCGTTTCAATAGTTTTATAATTAATCTCAAATTTGTTGAGTTCAATGTTCTGCTGGGATTCCCTTTTCGCAGCACAAGTGTCGCCAATTTTCATGTTTTCCATGCTTTCCAACTCAAACTTTAATTTCATAAACTCTGGTCCACTGTTCGGCAGTTCTTCGAGTGCTTTCTTTTCACTCATTAATACATTTAAAACTCTTTTTAGTTCATTGTTTTCAGATTTCAATTTGTTTTTCTTTGAGTCCAAGAATGAAATGTCAGATAATAACGAATTTCTCTCGTTTTCAGCCGATTCTATGTATTTGATTCTAGTTTTCATTTTTTCAGTTTCTGATTGCAATTCAAGTTTTCTGTTTTTAAGAGATTCGATGCGTTTTCGTAATTGATTTGTTTCGTAATAAGCGATGCCTTTGAGCCCGTAATGAGAATTAAAATTGAAAGAATGCTTAACAAACGTATCGATCTGGTTCTTGATTTGATCATTAGTGCGAACCTATACTTTAATTGTGGGAATATATCTTTAGGTTAAATAATAACTATTATACCACTCATGTGATTCAAGATTACATGCATTTTGTCGAATGGCAGTTAAGATGTAATAAAACAATTAAAACTTAATTAATTCTTAAATGAAACCTATATCAAACTAATTTAATAATTTTAATATATATTTCAAACTTGGCTTATATTGAGGTTTAACTAATTTAAAAAACGCGTACGCATTGAAACGCAAAAAGTAATTGAAAAAATTAAATCAAAAGTTTAAATGACATGCAATTGTGAGACAAAAATAATTATCAAAATAAAAAATCACTCCTTTTTGAGTGAAAGCACTCGCACCAGTTTTTGTGTCCAATTTTCTTTTTTCAGTGAGAACTCTTTCAATTGCTTCGAAATAATGTTTATTTCATATTCATTAATAGTAATATCAGTAATAAGTTGGGGCAAAATAGCGATCTCTGATGCGATTTCCTGTTCAACAGCTCTCAAGTTATCATTTAATTGATTTAATTGGACTTTACGTTCTTCTATTTGTTGACGCACTGAAAATCATATTAATATCAAATCAAATAATTATAAAAACTAAATGTGTTTTTCTCTATATTTAGCTCTCTTTGAATGTGTCTAATAATTAGTTATAGAACTTAATGTGTTTATTAACTTCTGTATTATCTTTTGTTTACTGTTTAAAGGAGCCGATGGTCATCAGTAATACTCATTTATAACTCTCTTATCATCTATTTTTGTAATAAGAAAAGAAAAAACTTTAATTTATAAATAAAAATAAATAATAATTACGAATCGATATCAAAAGTTTCCAAAGGATTGCTTTAAATAGCTTTTAGTTTATTCAAAAGCAGTTTAAAAGCTTTTTATTTTATCGATTCATGAAGTAATCAAATATTCCTCTTTTAATTTAAATTAAAGCAAAAAATGTTTATAAAAAACATTGAAATCTAAACAACAGCTTAAATGAATTGATTAATAATTAAGTTTTAAGAGTATTTCACTTTTGAAAGCATTCATTATAAATGTTGACTAATTTACACATTATTTGCAGCAGATTTACAGTAGTTTTAAAGCAATTAATAAAAAATAATTAAAAAATATGTATTTTTGATGCATTCGACTGAAAGGCATATTAACTCGTATTTAACCATTCAATCGATTGTCCGTTTATTTAAAAATAAAATACTTTTTAGTGAATTATAAACAGATTAACCATTATTTTAGACTAAACTTTGAGCGCTTTCATGTGATAAATAAATAATTAATATTTTCAATGAATTCAATGAAATGTGTTTATAATTAAGTCTCACATGAATTCAAATAAATTCTTTTTTCTCGTATTCTTTTCTCCGATTCGACCAATTCTTCAAAAATATTGTTCAATAGTTTGGATTCCATTTGAGTTAAGCTTCACTTTAATTATTATTTAACTATTGAATGAGTCCTACAATTGATAATTAACTCTATTAATAATTATTTTAATCATAAAAATATCAATTAATCAAATGGTTTACAGTTTTATTATTAGAGAACAAAATTTAATAATAATTTAAGATTCTATTAAACAATCGATTTTAGAAAAGAGTTTTCAAAAAGTGTTCCAAATGTAAGACACAGACAGAGACAGACAGAGTCTGCGCAAACATTGCATTCAATAAAGTTTGCATTCAATTCAATTACGATTAAAATTAATTCATTTAAATATTATTAAGACATAAAAGTTATTGTAATTTATCATTAATTTGTCGATTACCTTAAGAACTAAATTAATTATAAAATGAATACAATATTTGGTTAAAAAGTAATAATTATTACGTAATGACAGTCAACTAAAGCGAACCCAAAGCGCATGTCTTTATGTGTTTTGAATTGAAAACAAATTCAAAACTCATGTGAATTATAAAGAATTGAATGTTTTGCTTATTTACTATTTATTACTATTAAATAATTAATAGTTAGTTATGTCAGACATAGACGTCACCGAAGAAGCGAAAGAAGAAAATGATTTGATTATAAATAACGATGAAAACAATGAGAAATATGAACAACACTATTATGAATGGGATAAAAGTCCAAAACTTATAAATAAGACAATCAATGAATTCAATGTTAGCGACAATTCACTTAATAATTACCTGAAAGGCTGCAAATGGTCTTCAGACGGATCCTGTCTCATGACTAACAGTGAAGACCACTGCTTAAGACTTTTCAATTTACCACAAGTTTTATGCAATAATCAAATTATTTTAAATGAAGAAATTGAAGAAATGGTATTATTTTCTCATTTATCAAAAGAGAGACTTATTTTCTTTTAACTAATTATCAATAATGTTGTCCATTGGCTCACAATGAGAGCCATCACACCCATGAGCGCGACTCTGAAGAGCTGTTACAGTACTAAACCATAAATTTGAGTTCAATTCATAGTTAACATTTCGCACAATTAATTAATTAATGATTTTTTAATTTTATATTAATATAACGTAACTTTTAGAGCACTTTTGTTTATAAATATATTTTACTATTTATTATATTCGTATTGTTTTTTGTCTTATATTTATATATATATTACAAAATGCTTTTGATAAGTACTGTATGTAAAGAACAGAAATCCAAGTCTTGTAACATTTGAATGCTTAGAGACTCGGCTCTAAACTTTTCGAGCCTTTGGACATATCATTAATTATATGAATTTGTGACAAATGATGAATAATTAAAGGCGAATTTGATTTTAATTAATGCAATGCATAAGATATTAGAACAATTGCTTATTATTAAGTCTAATAAACAATAGGTTACTAAAAGTTGACTCAATTTTATGCATAAATTAAAAATTGTGTGATTTATGGCAAATCATTATAAAAGTATGTTTTTGATTTGCTATGAATTCCCCTCAAAAAAGTTTGATTAAACGCACAATTATAGTATTTTTTATACTTATTTTTTAATGCATTAAATTAAAAGTGATATCCATTTAATATCTGATGTCAAAAATATTTGAAAACACAATCAATCGCTTCAATAATTTAAAATATTTATGAGTTTAATCGGTTTTATTTTTAATAAACCAGAAATCCGTTCTCAAAATAAAAGAAAGTGAAATAATATACGATTATTGTTGGTATCCGAAAATGAATTCATGCGATGCCTCCACTTGTTTGTAAGAATACGGAGTAATTGCCATATTCTGTATTAATTGTAATTAAAGTTTATTGAAATGGTGACAGACTGGCGAGCACTAGTCGTGATAATCCAATTCACTTATGGGACGCATATAATGGACAACTGGTCTGCACGTATAGGGCTTACAATTATGCAGACGAAGTAATTGCAGCCAATTCTATAGCATTCAGTTTAGACGGAACTAAAATCTATTGTGGTTTTGAGAAAACCATTCGTATATTCGACAGCTGTTCTCCGGGAAGGCTTTGTCTGACAAAAGCAACTTTCGGTAAATTAAAATTTGTTTTATTGGTTGTTGTGCTTTAAACTCATATAAGAATTGAAATATTCTTAATATAAAACAGAGGCCAAAGAGGGACAAAAGGGCATTATCTCATGCATTGCAGTGAACCCAATGAATCCAAATATTCTGGCGGTCGGATCGTATGACAAGAGCATTGGTGTCTATGAAGAGCCTTCTTTTCAGAATCTTTATATATTGGTTGGTCAAAAGGGAGGTCTAACACACCTCAAGTTCTCATCTGATGGCAATCGTCTTTATAGCGGTGGCAGAAAAGTATTCAATTTTAGGCTAAGTATATGATTGAGTCTATAATTGCGAATTTGCATCACTTATCAGTTTAGTTAAGAATGATGTCAGTCAATGATTATTATAAGTTAACTATAATTATAATAACCATTTAAACAGCTTATAATTAAAGAGATTGATTCGCAACCATATGGACTATATATTCCATACTCAAGTCCTTTACCCTAATTTTGAGTAATTTAGATATCGATTGTTTGATATTTTATTTCCATTTATTTATATGAAAGGACTCAGAAATCCTTTGTTGGGATATCAGAAATATTGGCCAAATATTACATGTCATTAATCGTGAAGTGACTACAAATCAGAGGATTTATTTTGATTTATCGGTCGATTGTAAATATTTGGCGACAGGAGATGATTGCGGAGCCATTTCTGTTTATGACATTAGCTCTGAACTTAATTCTGATGATATATTAAAACCAATCAATACGTTTAAAGCTCATGATGACTGTGTTAATGGTGTTGGGTATCTATCAATTAGTATTAATAAAATCCATAAATAGAATTCATTTAATAACATATCAAAATTCAATTGATTATAGCTTTCACCCAACTTTACCAGTATTGAGCTCAACGTCAGGTCAGCGAAAATTTGTTGAGATATCAGATGAGGATAATGAAGACCTTTTTTATTTAAACAAAGATAATCACGAAAATAGCCTAAAGTTGTGGTGGGTTTGTAATGATGTTAAAAATGACTGAATTTTATTTAACTTGATTTAACATTTTTCAATCATTCAAATGGCTTTCTCATAGCTTTTTTACAATTATGAATTTTAGATGTAATTATATGTATTCTCTCATTAAAACATTACGTTATTATAACTGTTAAACTTATTTTAATATAATTTTCAATTACTATATCTGTAGCTTAAAAGCACAGCTCAGACTTAAGCGCGAGTTTATGATAAGCGCCGCTCCAATTCTGACCTAATCGGTGCGTTTCGCGCAGGTTTTTGAGTTGATTATTAACATTAATTCATATAAAATTGGTTCAAAAATTAATGCAATTTTTGTGTGAAAAGTACCGGTAGTTTTATTTATTGATATTTAAATGAAAGGAAGTCATTGTGGCTCAGTGGGTAAGGTGCAGATAGGGTGTACCCCCCACCTGGAACATCAAAAACTAGACCCCCAATGACAAATTGGTAAAGTTGAGTGCAAGTACAGCATAAAGTAGATCATTTATCTCAAAGAAGGCGATAATGTGAACATAAAGGTTCTAATTATAGTTTTAAATACATATCAATGTTAAATAATTATCAATCTTATGAATAATCATAGGTTTTTTGAGAAAAAAATTGTTTTATAAAACCGATGAGTTTTGAATCCCCCCCAAATTTGAAAATTTTTCAGATTTACCCCCTCCTGGCAGGTAGGACCTTTAACACCCCTGGTTCGAATCCCAGCCTCTCTGTTCTTTGATTGCAATATATCGGCCACATATTGATTGTTTTGGAGCAATCCGTAGCATTAGCCCACAGCCAACACAGGTAACACCTGTAAAAATCTCACTCTAACTCTGGGCTAAAGGTGAGATCTCCTCTCATTAAGGAGTTGGCCGAAAAAAATGTTATGTATAAAATGTGCGATTCTATGCTTAAATTATTTAAAACTGAAGAATATGTGTACTTATTATAAAAGTATGTCATTTAGAAAGTATGGTCCCGTTCACGCTCGAGGGTTGAGCATCACTAATAGTCGTAAACTTACTAAAGAAATATTAATATTATGTTACATCTGATCATCTGCTCATTCATCACAACAGTGTAATAGAAAAGCTGCAAATAATTCAATATTAATTACAGAAGTAGTTTATAGAATTTTTTGACAAATGATCACTTATTAAAGGCAAACTTGTATTGAATTGGATGCAAAACAATTGCATCTATAAAAGCAAACAATTGTTTCAAATACACACTTCAGCAACACTTCAAATATTCCGCTCTTATTATTGAATTTTCTTTTAAAAAATAATTTAAAAATCTTTGTTAACGAACTCTTGAATGCATTCACATTAAAACCCTTTTGAGTTAATCATAAAGAGTGCAAAAGCATTGTTTTCATGTATTAAATGGTATCAAAGTTGAGATTCATTTAACAGATTTTTAATGAATTGATAAATAATAATAACAAATATATGAACATATGATCGACTCTTTCATTGACTTTTGTCGACGAATTTCTCCAAAAGTGAAAATATTTTAATTAATTTAAAATATAATTAAAACCAATTTTAATAATTAATTGCTATAAACATAACAAAAGACATCTATTGATAGTTCACTTAATTATTGGCTCAAACTTGAAAGCAATGAGTGATACAGTTGTGGCCATAGCTGTGAGTCTCATATTTATATTTATTATTTATTTTATTTAATATTTAATATTAATTAATATATTAAACATTTAATTGACAATTGTTTGCAAATAAGTCTCACTTTATATCACTTTTAGTTTTCGAAATCGAAAACAATAAAAATGAGACCAATGTTGAGAACTGAA
>JAQGCH010002868.1:0-11730 GCA_034699485.1 Nanhermannia elegantula
CCCGACTGGGAATTCAATCCAATCTCACATACACTCTTTGAGAGTATATTTTAAATGTACTGTATTTTTTAGATATATTTTAAATGACCTATAGCTGGCGTTTTTAACCTCCCTTTTAGGGACCACTTGCTGTCTGCTAAGGAATCTAAAAATTCAATGAAAGTGGTGGTCAGTCGATGTAAAATCAATGTAGACGGGGATCAAATTAAGCTCAAATGACCCATTAAAATATGTGTTACAATTTGGTGGTACGTAAGTTATAAAAGGCTGAAAATCACTAGATTTTCATAAACCAAATGCTTAAGTCTCTTTATTATTGTTACATTTGTCTGTTAAAGAATTGTTTGGTTTTAGTTAAGTTGAGTCTGCATAATGTTGTAGCAAAACATGTTCAAATTAAAATAGGATTTGTGCTGATCAAGCTATAGCTCTCTCTCTCTCAAGCAATTCATTATTGAAGAAAGTTGTTGACAACAAGATGTTGACGCTTCTAAATTACAAATTTTTGTCACTTCTCTCTACAATTTATTTTCCATTTTAATTTAGTATATTACTGTACTGTACATCTCTGCACATCACAGCTATGATTTAAGACTCTTTTGATAAATTTTTGGTTAAGGCGCTAAAAGTTTTCTTAATAACTCACTTTTAATAATTGTCTTCATATAGAAGCATAAAAGCCTTGAAAAGGCATATTATAATACAAGTGTACGAATCAAATAGTATATCATTTTGATTCTTATAAAATTAATTAATTAATTAATAAGAAAAGAAATATTTCTCTCAAAAAAAGATAAAATTTTCCTAAAGCTATAATAACTTATATCCAATTTCAAAAACCCAACAGAGTACATATTCGTGTGTTTTTATCATACTTTAAAGGGTTTTTATAGCGCTCAAAGTCAAATAATTTATGAGTTGATTTATGAACAAATCTTTATATTCATAAAATACTAGTTTTACTGAATCTATAAAATATTCTTTGCATAAAGTTTTATACATTCCATATTTAAATGCAATCAACTTATGCTAATATCTAGTTTTGAAGAGAAAAAGTTTGAAATGAAATGCTGTTATATCTCATTCGTAGAAAAGAAAAAGTTTCTAAATTTAAAATAACTAAAAATATACTTCAAAAGGATTCTTATAATTCAATAATTTATTATTCTGTAATGATGTGATTCACTCTAATGTTTAATTTATTCCGTGTACAAGTATTAGAATTGAGAATCTTTTGTAAGGCTTCAATAGTGTAAGGCATCAATTATTAAAACAAACAAAATTTTAAATCTATGCAAATATATAGTCAACATATAGCCAATCATTCATCAGATATCTTAAGACTCTTAAAATTAAAACTTTCATTCATATAAACTATTTCTTCAGAGCAAAGGAATAAAAGGCTTATTAAGATTTTTTAAAAATAACATTAATAAATGGAAAACATACCGACAGTGTCTTTTGCACTAGACTTCGATAATTTATTATCATTAAAATTAGTTGATAATTGAGTCAGGATCATCATCCATGCGATAACCAATAAACTAAATATGATGAGTGCAGTGGCGTAAAAAACACAATATGATCTTCTTCTGTGATGACTTGATTTCCAGAAACAAAATATCATTGATCTCAAACAAATTGACTTAAAATTATTTGACATAAAATTGAACATTTTTTGGTTTTTTCTCTTTTTCCTACACTTTTACACAAAGAATATCGGTGTTAAGCCATAGAGTTTGTGAAGATAATAATCATTATGATTGGCGGCAACGAAAGCTTTAGCCCATCATCATTAGCGATATCAGCATCAAAATGTTCGGCTTTATCTGAAGTTGAAAATAGAGAGCCATTATCGATATTACCTTTGAATTTTGTGATCTGGAAATTAGATGAGAGTCTGGGATAAAAAATAAGATGAAAGCGTGAAAATTTGTGAAAGTGTCACGTCTCCAGAGAAAAATCAAATTAAAGGCTGAAATTTCATGAAAAAGTGAATTCAACTCAAGTTATTTCTATTGAACTATTTTCTATTGAAAATAAAGTTAAATTCAAAACTTGAACAAAGTTTAGAGGGTATTCAAGTTTATTTACTTCCATTGTTTCTTTTATAATATCACTCGTTATTTACGGTCATTCTTCTCAAAATGACAAATCAAGTTAAGACTTGAATAATAATTAGGCAAATACAATAACTAACTGTTAAAATATAAAATAAACGACGATATAAATAGGATTGAAAAGGCATTCATTTCACAGTACATGAATTTGACGCTTTATTTCTATATTATAAACGAATCATTAATCATATTTTGATATGAAAGTATATCAAATAAACATAACACACAAATGCGATAATTAGGAATTCGGTTTCAATAATGAAGATAAGGGTTCTATTTCTAAATCAGACTGAGTCGAGTTCAGAAACTGCAGGGGTTTTGCGATTGAAGATCATAAAAATCTAATCAATGGGTTAAACTCATCGGTTTTCTGGCACTTTTTAACAAATCTTTAATTCTATTATTCTATACTTATAAACAAATACTTCAGTAATTAAATTAATAAATTAATCAAATAATTTTTTAATTAAAATAATATATTTAAATGTAAAATAAGAATAATTTATTGTGTTTTAGCCTTAAAATAAAATAATTTGCTAAAAAACTTGTAAAACGTTTGAACGCTCTCAACGAGAGTTCGAAAATATCTTGAAACAAAATTTTTAGTTTTCTAACAATGCCTTTATTCTCAACAAAATTCCAAGTCTGATAATGACACTGACTGAGTACCTGTCTCTAAGCCTGAGTCTGATGCTGGAACAGCTCCTGCGCTAAGCCTTGAGCTAATGATGGTTTGATCCTTTGTGCACATCATTATTTATATGTTTATTTCATATAAAAAGAGTCTCATAAATCCAATGAGTTGTTGACGTCATTATGATATTTAGATAATTGTGATTCAGGCTACAACTCCCTAAAGCTGAATACAGTACCTGATTCTGCTTTGCTTTAAAACTATAAATCATTGCCATCTTTTTTAGAAACATTAATAATGAACGCACAGTGTTCTACTGTGCTATTGATATTCGTTAAATTGTATTTCTTTAAAGACATCATTCATTTCCAACTTTTTGGCAGAAAAACAAATCGTTCGAACAAAATATTGAGTTATTTAGTTTCTGACAATAAAGCACTGAACAAAAGTTTAATTATATTTCTTCATATTTCTTAAAAACGCGTTAATTGTAATTTAATCTCTTTATTGAATGAAAATCTATTAATTCTTGTCAGAAATCCTTAAATAAATGATTTATAGGCCTTAAAGCAATTTAAAAATAAATATTTGTGAGGATTGATGTAAGAGAACGTCAATAAATAATATTTTGTTTGGCTCACTCTATCTAAACAATTATTGATTTTTACCTGACGTTTATGCTAATTATCATAAAAATGTTAGTAAATATTTCTCATAATATAGCAAATAAAATTCACTATACTTTATACGCATTTGAATTAAATTTATTATAAATAAATTTTTTCCCATATTTTTCAGAATGAATAAATCTTAATAATAATATCTCCTAAATTCTCTAAATTCTTGACATTTCATTTAAAATTATAATTATTTCATTGATATTTGACATCAAATTCTGAATCTTATTCCAGAATCCAGAGAAATACATAGTATTATAATTTAAATTGAGTTTTACATTCTTTCAATCACTTTTGAGGCACTTTAAGTAAAGTAAAGTTAGAGTAAAAGTTCTCTGAAAACTACTTAATAATAATGTACGTTATCTCCTATAAATTGCGATCGTTATTATAACTTATGTCAAAAATTATCGTCTTTTAGATTTAAATAAATTAAGTAAAGCTAATTGAATAATAAAAAGTTTGTATTTAATTGACAGAAAAGCAGTGCCTGAGCAGTGCTATCAAGAATGAAACTTTTTACACAATATTTGATAGTATTGACAAATAAGTAAGAAAACAGCCATAAACTCATAAACGAGATTTTTTGCTTGATATAAGTCATAAAATGCTGTTTAACATAACTCTCTAGTTTTTGCCACAACATGCGAAAGCTTAATGTATATTATAATAATAGGACTAATGGGGAGATTATATTGTAATCATTATATTTGTGACTGCATTTACATAAATTATGAACAATCATCAAACATTTAATCATTTAATGAATCACTCTTTAGTGCACAAAAACGCTAAGTTTGCTCTTTTCAATGATATATCAAAAAGAAGTATCAATTTATTCCAGTCTGGAAGAGATCTAAACAGAAGAAATCGCAAACTAAGTATTTTATTTGATCGAAAATAAGTTTTGCGCAGATGATTAAACTTGAAGGAGAGATTTTATTAGAATCCAGAGTTATTTAAAGTTGTCAAATAGAGCTCATATTACGCATAATTCATTATATAGTTTTCAAAAATTCATTAAAATATTAATTATCATTAGCGAGAGAGCAGAAAAATACTCATTTATATCTAAATATTAATTTTTAAAAATAATTCATTTAGAGTTCGCTTATTATGTTTAATAATAATAATTCATAACTATTCAAAGACTTTATAACAAAGTGAACTAAATTTTGATAAACTTTGCGAAGTAATCATAGTAATCATCCTTATTTTAATGCTATAGTTTATTAAAAACTTTTATTAAGCATTAAAATTACTGAAAAAAATAATATAAAAATGTTTTTACTTTAAGTCCAGATTTTGACTCAAACTGGGTGTTCTTTATTTATTTGACAAACTTTTAAAACTTTATTAGAATTATTGTCTTTAAAATAATTATTAGAATTATGAGAAATAAATAAAGAATAGAAGGATATGGAGAATAAGTTGAGATGAAGAAACTCAATAATTCTTAATAAAAAAGATTCACTTTGATAGAATAAACAGTATTTGTCTACAAAATGAAATCGAGTCTATTCTAAATTCTAAGGAATAAATCAATTTTTAATAAAAAAAATTTAATGTAATTCTGATATTGAATAACAATAAAAAAAACTATTGAATCCTTAAGAAAATAGAAAATTTCATATTTTGAAGTCTTGCGAAAACCTAATGGTTTGAAAATCTCAAGTGGGGTCTGAAAAATAGAATATATTTCAATAAATAGGCCATAAATTCCAGTGAAATATTAGGCGAATAATCAATAGAATAGTTTAATGATAAACATTGATGTAGAAAACTTGCACTTTGTATAATAGACACATTTCAAGAATACTGTATCAAAAACATTTTTTTCGGTAGAGTTTACTCAGAGTTTTGAGTTCAGAAAAATTTCAAAAAGTCCTCATAAAAAACATTTATTAAGTTAACTCACGAACAATTCTTTACTTTTTAAAAGTCAAAAATTAATTCATATTAATTCATTATTAATACATTTCAATCTCTTGTCTAAATTATGACTGAAAACTGAAAATTATTCAGAAAACTTTGGAATTTTGAAAATCAGTTATTTTAAACATATCACAGATATCAATATTTCACCAAAAGTTTAAAAGTTTAATAAAAAAAGTTTACAGTGTTTGCCAAACAAATAAAAGAAAACGATTGAGAGTTTCTAAACCTTGTAAACAACACACACTATGGCTCAAGAAAATAGTGCTTTTTATTAATTGAGATCAATTCTTATAATTGATAGTAACGTATAGAAGGAAACGCTTTGCTTTTATCCCTTATATGCAGCTTTTATTTGCATAAATTTTTTCTCTACATTTACAGACCATTTTCTTGAATGCAGTACAAGAGTCCAAATGTCTATTTGATTGGAAAGTAAGCGTTTTTTAGTTGTTAGAGTGATGTGAGTGGGTTTGGAAGATATATTGCATTTAAATAGTTTAAAATTGAATGCTTTTCCGATTCAAATGCACGTTCACTACAAGTCTTTATACTGAACTACTGAAGTGTAACGTACTTTAGTTTAAGCCAATTATGTGTATTTATAAATAGTGTATAACCAGTTCAATAATCAGATAAGTCTGGCATAAGTGAAAAAGCAAAACAGTAAACATATTATTAAATGAATGCATCTTTAGGTAAAAGAAAAAAATAGATTCAGATCTTTTGGTATTGATCTGCTAGAAATCGTGTGTATACTCACAAATGAAATAATAACAGGAGAAAGTTTTGTAACATACCATATATTGTTAGAGTCTGGCGGAGAGACAGACCGAACTCAATTTATTGGATAGGAAGCGAAAAATCATCAGTAATTTGGAAAATATTTGAAGAAAGTGAATCTTTTTCAGAAATATTTATTAAATATTAATGCAATCCTTTTTAATTAAATAAATGATCAAATCCTGTACTGAACAACTGTACAATTGTTGGTTTAGTTTAAGTTCAATTTAAATGGATTAATAAAGCTTTCAATTTGAATAAACAAAATGATAATTTTTAACTGAAATTGATATGAAATCAATTTTCTACCTAATACTCGCATTTCTCTAACATTTGATTCAAACTTCTACACAAAAAGAAATTTTTATATATAGGCTTCCATTTGATGAAATTGATTTATTTCTAAGAATAAAGTAAAGATATGTATAAGAAGAAAAAAGCCAAAATACTTAGAATATGTTAGTCAAGTGATGCACAAATTTTTTTTCGAGAGTAGAGTGGAGTACAAATGAAATTTAAGTTTGAAATACATGAGAGCTATAAGAGAGCAGTTTGTTAGACAAAACTTGCTCTGAGGAAAAAGGACCACAAAAAGCTGTCTGAAACAATTCCTTACATGAAAAAACAATATCTTTCTAGATTTTATGTTAAGCGATCGATATAATAAGAACTGTTTTTAAAGTTGAACAGAACTCAACTGTTTCTCTACATATCCCTCTTCTTTATAAAAAAAGATAATAAATTGAAGAGTTTGGTCGTATCCTTTTTTATAGAATGATATTTCACTTGCAGATAATTTCTATGCAATTCTACATTTATGTTAAGAGATTAGGTTAAAAAAATTTAGCAGAAAAGTTATAAAAGCTTTCTTTTAATGCAAGCAATTATTCTGAACAATGGTTTGGAAACAATGTAAGCAATGGTTTGTCGAAGTAATCAAAAAAGTTTATATACAGTACACTAGAATATACATTGACTAGAATTAGTTTGTAAAATAATAGAGCGTTTATGTGTGTATTTTATTTGTTTGGAAAATCTCAATGAATTTCAATCTCAAAAGTATAATTAGAGATTTGGTGCAATGCTTTCATTTTCATTGAAGATTTAAACTATTTAACAGTTGAGTGCATTTAATTAAAATGCGAAAATAGACTTTTGCTTAATCGATTAATTATTGTTTAGGTTTCTATTAAAATTTGTTTATTACTGTTATACAGTATATAGCGTTGGTACTAAACAGTAGGTTTAGTCTTCATTTATTGTTATTCTTGACATTTTGAAATTGAAGCCAAAAGCACTAGAATTAAGTTAATTGAATGTCTGATCAAAAGTTGAGTAAGAAAGTAAAATAAATTATTGAAGTGACATATATTGATAAATAATAATATAAAAAAGGTTTATCAATTTTTTAATAGAACTCGTGCACACCATTATCATTATTTGAGATAAGAGGCAAACTTATATATACTACAGGTATACCATATATAAGTTAATACATAATATATTTTTCTACTCATTTTTATCAAACTTGAGTGAATATTTAGCATTCATCATAAAATTACTTTGCATTGCATTAAAGTTTTATATTAAGGCCTTAACTATCAGCACCAGTACTACTAAACTTATTTATTCTGTACTCTTTTATTCGCTGTAATAATATTTATTTGAAGAGCAAATGTTGAGACATTATTATTATAAGTTTTAGTTTTGAGAGAAAATAATTAAATACTTTCTTTATTTTACAGTTTGAAAGAGAAAAAGCGGGGAAGTTGTGTCAACTCATTAATGCAAAAATTTTTATTTACGCGCTTTAGTTAAACTGCTGGCTATAATGAGTATGTGCTATAGTGTTATGCACAGTTTGAAAAGCATTCAAAATTGGCATAAATTAAGAGTTTTTTCATATTCATTCACTTTTAGTGGAATGTAAAAAATTGAAAGAAAAAATACAGTCAAATGAACTAATTATGAGCAGAGCATATAATGTCAATAATTAATCTCTCTATGAAAGTATTTTAATGAAACATATTCAATGAGCTTTTATATCACAGTTTTGTTTTTTATATATTATAGCTATTTCTGAGGCAAATTACTTTTCTATTATTAAAAATTTATAGTCACGACTGTAAAACGTGTCTAAACTGTAGCAAATAAAATGAATGGAAAAGAGATTAAATGACAAATACTGAACATATTTTAAATGTGTTCGACATAATATGTTATAAGCAGTAATTCTTATATTTTCCCATTTTCGGTGTCACCCTTACTAACGAGTCAGCATAAGCTATACATTATTGAACGTCGAAAACCTCCGCAACAAGAAAAAAATACTTTAGATATAGATATGCCAGAGCTATATGTTCTGGAAAAAGAGAACTCTCCAATGGAATAATACTTTCCAAGCTATTGATGCGTTCACATTACTCTTAAAACGTTGAGAAATTTCATTCACCATCACTTTTGCAGTCTCTCTCTCTCTCTCTCTCTCTCTCTCTCTCTCTCTCTCTCTCTCTCTCTCTCCTCTCATGCCTTTCAGCGTCTCGTCTCTAAGTTTTGAGTTATTTAAGCATTAGAGAGAAGCAAAATGCAAATTCTGTTTACCCAAGTTTATGCATCAATTTTAAAGCTTTCGTGTTTCTACAATTATGATTGCGTATTGAATGTCTAATGTATTGAAGCGCTCAGTTAATTATGTATTCATTTTATTGCTTTATTTGATATTTAAAACTTGAAAAACTATAACTTTAACTAAAAATGAATAGTTTAGAAAGTTTCAAGTTATATTATTATGAACCTACTGTATAAACAACACAACAAACTTTTAAGTCTGGATACATGTTATGTAATAAATATACGCATATTGACTAAAAAAATAAATAAAAGATTTAAGTTTAATCAAATTTGAGTTAAAATTGATTTTTTTAAATTCCATGTCTTCTTCGTATGGATTCCTGTGGATTCTGATGAAAAAATGAGATTAATTATAATAGAATACAGGCAGAGAGTATAAAAAGAAATTTTCTTGTTGCTATCGGCCATTCTTGTGAAATACCTGTACATTTCCTTTGAACCATGAAAAAGGAAGTCAATACTATTTCTATAACCAAAATCTTAATCGAGAGCTATCTTTCATAAACATTTTCAGAATTTCAAGACTTGTTAAAGAATTAAAATAACTCGATATAAATTCTTTAATTCTGATTTATAAGATAGTATTCGTGTATATGTTTGTGCACATCGAATAAACTCAAATCACTTCGATGTAAATTAGAGTTTTTGAGGAATAAAAATTATTCATAGCAGACAGATCTTAAATATTCAATTCTTGCAAAGTATAGTTTACCCAATAATTTATGTTGACAGTTATTAATAGTTTTTTGCTCCCGACTCTGGATATTATTTTTAAATTCACACATTTTTTTAATGATAGCAAATAAGTTAATAGTTGCTAAAAGAAACTGTAATACTTTCGAGGAAAGCGTCAACTAATGTAATAAAAATGTGAACATTTCTAAAGGTTAAGATTTTAAACGCGACCTTATATCAAAAGTTTAAATCTATCTCAATAGGTATTCAAGAAATAATGATAAAACTCAAACTTTGTTCTCAAAGTCTCTTCACTTCCATAAGTTTTTTATGTTAATAGTACTCTTTATGCCATTAACTCAAAAACTTTAATTATTCCTTTCTTAATAGTAAAACAACGCAAATAATTCATTTTCAATGATATTTAAATGAGTTTTTATGAATTAAATGAAGAATACAAAGAATTTAACGTTAATAAAACAAGATTTACATTTCTTAAATGAAGGGACTTTCATGACATGACTTTCATAAGTTACAATATAAGTTATACAGTATAATCAATTATAGGCAATAAGTGCATAGGAAATGATTTTCCAACATCCGTATTGCCAATAACCTGTATGTCTAAAAATACTGTATCCATGTATAAACTTCCAAAAGTTATGAGAAAAAAACTGATAAAACTGTATTTGATAAATATTATTATAGAAAAATATTGATAACAATTAATAATAAAATTGTAAGTTTAAGCTAAATATCTGTGACGACAAGTTAATGAATATAAATAATTAATTATGAGAGACAGCAGCGAAATTAGGGATAGATATAGACAAGCAGACTACTAATTAGCAAAGAGCCAGATTTGATTTTCAAATGTCAATCAATTAGTGATATGAAATTTAATTTAAGGGACAGAAAAACTAATTCAATTTAGAAAAGTTTGCATTCGCTTTGGAGTTAAATAATTTTCCTGGATTTGAATATTAAATTAAAATGCAATACAAATATATGACAGAATAATAATAGTTAGAGTTCGGGAAGGCTATGAATTTGCTATAATGAATACACAGTATTTTGCATATAATTGATATATTTAGCAGTAAAAGATTGATAAGTTTGTTAAACTTAGTCCTCGTTTTAAATAATAAAATAAACTTTTATAAAAGATAAATAATTTGCCAAATAATAAATATCACTAAAAAAGAAGTTACAACTTTTACTGTACGTACGGTATAGCATGCTTTCACTGCAGAACTTGAAAACAATCAAATTAAAGTACGAAAAGTTGTGAATCAAATGTTAGACGACTTCTTTTGGTAAATACCAATACATATGAATTAAAAGTTAAACAGAAGAGTAAATAATAATTATATTTTCAAATGTAATAACTTAATGATCAAATATTTGAAGAATAAACTAATATAAAATCATGTGAAAAAGTCTACATTGCACTCACGCTATCACGAGATCGGATATAATTATTTTTTTAACATACTTCATATTTTTTAAGTCATACAATCAATAAAATAATGTCTTATAAATTGTTTAAACTTAGAACGAAGGAAACTAATCATATATTGTAAAAAGGAAACTGTTTACTACATTATATTCGATATAATGAGCACTCTTATTAACGAAATGCGACTATAATTTGATTTCTTTTGATAAATCGATAAATTAATTGAAGAAATTATAGAAATGTGAAAGTCTGACCACTGAAACTAATATAATTTTTGGGCCAAATATTAGTTTTGCTTTCATGTCATTCAATTTAAATTTTATACAAAAAACAATTATAAGATAAGTATATTTTTTAAAAATTGCATTCAAACAAATGACAAAAATTTATTAAAAACTTATTAATTTCAAAGAATATAAATAGTTTTTTATAAGACAAGTAACATCGAAGTTTCAAACTTTAAATTACCTTTATTTGAGTTTTATATTTTCTTCAATTCGTATATTTCTTTTCAATTTTAGAGAATGCATAAAAAATTATTCGCACTCCAAGTGTCAGTATGCGGAACACTTATAGCAAAACCAAAGCACACTTTTATTAGTTACTACTAGTGTTCAATTAAACCACTTTTGGAAATGTTTATACAAATACACTTTTCTATTTTCAGACTTCAACACAGAAACAGAACTCAAAATATAATACATAACATTCAGTGTTTAGTATCGTGTTCTGCATCCGTTTGAGAAAAGTGAAAGCATAGAAAGAGATTTCTATACAAAATTTTCGTATTGCGTCGATGCAGCATCCGTTTGACTG
>JAQGCH010002869.1:0-11730 GCA_034699485.1 Nanhermannia elegantula
TAATGTCTCTCTTTTTGTACTGTATTTCAATTGTCTCTCAATTGTCTCTCTTATTCAGCTCTTATTCAAAACACAAATTCACAACTTTTCTATTTTTGACACTTTTTGTCAGCTTTTATAGAATTGAGTTCTGTTTCTCTCTCTCTATCGCTTCTCTTATTTCTAAATTATTTTCTCATACTTTTAATGCTTTAGAAATCTATTGGTTAACAAAGTTTAACATTTTATTATTTTCTTCTAAATGTTCTAAATATAAACTTTGAATCTGTTGGCGTTCGACTCAATCGGATGAGAATTTATAAATGATTCGTAAAAATGAGACATTTCTATGTTTTTTAAGTTGAAACCAATAATATTGAATGCATTGTATGTATTGTTTAAGTTGTTGTAATAGTTTCAACACATTTCTCGTTCATTTTGACTCTATTTGAGTGCGGATTACTATAAATCAAATTCATTTTTTCTCATTTATACCTAATTTAGATTTTTAGACTCGAGAAAGTTGTTTAACTATTTGTCGTTCATTTAAACACTTTATTAAAAGCTTTACAATCAGATGATTACTAAGATTATTAACATTCAAATTAATTTAAATAAAAAAAAATTAATAAATTATAATTGAATTACTATTTAAAAATTCAGTGCTTTTTAAACATTTGTTAAATTTGATATATGATAGTCTATGAACTGCTCTTACATTCTTATTGGGCTTTAATATCATACTATGTTTACATTGGTTTACATAAGTGTCAAAAACAAAAAAATGTAAGCAAACGGTCCCTCAGATGCTCACTAATAGCACGTGTAGTCGTAGTTTTTAAAGATTAAATGCATTGCAATGCAGTCCACATGGCATCGAATGGGCGGTCCTTTCAAATGGTGATCAATGGCCGGCTCCGCGCAACATAGGGTCAGCACTTCATTACTCCGCCCTTTTTTTACTTTTACTTAAACTATTACGCAATCAAAACATTATTGAGTGTTTGGTAGTATTGTGTTGTACGAGAAGTTTAACAATAACGCGAATAATAATTCGCTTTTTATTTTCGTCACATTTTGTGTTCTTTTCAATAGCTATGAGTCTGAAGAGAATTATGGCATCGCTTTAGTCAATAACTGGAGGCCAACGCACTCGAAGATTACTTGAGACAGCATTTCTGGTCGTGATTCACACGAATTCAGTTTTGGCAAAACTCATGACAAGTCTGCGCTCTGTATGTGTGTGAGGTCTGGCTTTCGTTACATTAGTCATGAAAGTGATCGATGTTTTCACATAATTATCTGCCATTCGATGTCATAATGAATGCAAAAAAATTTTTTGTCATTTTTATAATTAAAAGTAATTTAAACCTAATCTTTAATATATAATATTTATTGAAAATAATTACTTATAACTAGTGTTCCCGGATTTCGGTTCAAATTAAAACCGAAATTCGGTTAAAATCGGGTTTAAAAATATAAAAATATGTGAAATCGGATAAAAATTAGATTTTACATTTGATGGCATTACAAAACTCAACTTTCTTTTCATTAATTAAAACCATTAAAACTATTTCGTATTCTTCATGAGATTTACTCTTATTTTGTTGACTAACAGCTAAATCTTCTAATTTTTGAACCCATTGTAATGTTTTCCTCTTTCTTATTATTGAGGCTTTTGTTATAACTTAATATTTATAAAATTTTTAACTCATTGAATGATTCGATTTTACATTAATTTATAAAAAAATTTCTTTAAAATTAAATGATTAATGAGAACCAAAATAAATGTTTTGAAGACATTATTTGAATGTAAAAGTAAATTAAAGTTAATAAAAAAGCTTAAATTTCTTAAAAATTAGGGAAATATTTGATATTACAGTTTGACGTAATAACTTATTTATAACTTTAAATAAATAATATGTGGGCCATAGAAATAGCCTAAACCACCCATTTTTTTTAATTCTTTTATTGAAATGCTGATTAAAAATAAGCATAAGTTTCATTGATGACAATGATGACAGACAACGGTATGGGCCAATTTAAAAAAAATTCAAATTTGAATTACAAAAAATCCGTTAGAGATAATGTGAAAATTTTTTTATAAAAATTTCTTTTTGAATGTTTTTTTGAGAAAAAAATTCAAATTTTTCAAGGATTACGTGAAAAATAAATTTTTAAAGATAATTATTTGATGGCGCCCCTCGATCATGATGCTGCAAAAATGTATTTGATAGTACAGTATAAGATGCATTAATGATGAAAAAATGATTGTGATAATGGGCGTCATATCGAAAAAAATTATTTTGCAAATAACAGCATATAATAAAACTACAGTATTAGTCAAAATTAAAAACAGTATTTATTAATGGAGATCGCGCTAAAAACACAATCAATTAAATAGAGAGTACAGTTATGTGGTTCTTCTTTACTTTTTTCTCATAATTTTGAAATACACACAAAACTTGACTTTTATATAAACGTAAAAATTTCTTTACGCATTTTTATTGAAAGTGTGACAGTAGACAGAATAGGATAGTATTAAGGATATAACAAAGTATTAACCGGCTTTCTATGCAATTGATCTATTGTTTATTTCCGCCACGAGTTTTCCGGGCGAACGTTTATTTAGTGCGACAGATAATCACTAAGAATCGCTCAAAACTGGATCCAATTCAAACAAAAATGCTAATAATTGACTCAAATTTTCAAATAAAACTACATTTTATATAAGTTAAAATTCAATTTTTTGCGCCTTCATTGATAGTTTGTAATCGATGATCGTTTGTTTTTTTAAATGGATCACTTTCGAAATCCTACGATCACAACCCTAGTATTTATGCGCAGTTTTGAGTTGCTTTGGCCTCATTTTAGATTATTCGCTATCTCTCGTATTTTGAAGCCAAGCAGAGTCCGGTTTGGAACCGGTGGTGGATTCGCCCCAATAATCAGCAACTTTTATCAACTTTAGATCAGGCTTTCAAAGTGTGAACAGTGGAGAACGGAGGACATACACAGTCCAAGTTGTGGCGCCGTTCACATTAAGCCTTCATCAGTACTGAATTGAATATCATAATCAAAATATGACTTATCGCTAAAATTATTTCATTTTGAATAAAGAAGTCTATTGCCATCCTTTTAGTCAATTCTTAACTGATGGAAAAAATACATTCAACTCATGACAGAACAGAAGTCAATATATTTGAAATTTCAATAAAAAGAATGTAAACGTTTTAAAAAAACGGAGTCAAAGCCATAGAGCATTTGCCACTTTATTTATAAAATTCTTAATTATTTTTTAGAATTGTGTCAATCATTCATATGATTCATATGAATCTTCACAGCATAACTTTTCGTGCAATTATTAACGTAAGTTCCGTTACGGAACTGACAAACCTTCGATCACGAGTACCACACCTTTCAACTGCAACTATGACTCCCCTTAAGTGTCATTTTAAAACATTTTCAAGCATTGAAGTTTTAATTGAAATCCAACTGATTTACTAACGCTAAGGGAGAGAGTATGGTCCAGAGGAAAGGTGTCGGACTCATGATCGAAGGGTGAGTTCGAACCCCGGATTCGAAGCTGTTTTTCTGCAATATGTTGGCCACATATTCATTGTTTTGTAACAACCCTATGGCAGATACGGGGGTTATTCCTGTAAAATTTCTCACTGGTTTTCAATATGGGCTTCAGTGAGATCTCCTCTCTTTAGGAGTTGGCTCATGAAAACGCTTTTTTTTACTAATGCCATTCAATTCTATTTATTATTTAAACTTTTAAATAGACTTAACTTAAAATGAAATAAATATTTGAATAAACAATAACTTAAATAACACTAAAATATTATAAGAAATTTTACTAATAAACTAAGAATTATTCCCAACTGATTCCTTCAAAAAAAGGATGAGTTAAGATCTCCTCAATGGATAATCGTTCAGATGGGTTGGGCTGCAAAAGCTGTATAAATAATAAAAATTGTTAAATAGAAGAATTACAAAAAAGAACATAATTTACATTATTGAGTAAATCTTTGGCTTCTAAAGAAAGAAAATCCGGAAAATATAATAAAGTATGACTTGTGATACCATTGGGATAGTAAGACACCAACGGCTGTAAACAATAAAATTATTATAAATATATTGAGTTCTAACCAAATTTCTTACTCTTGATGTCAAAAGTTCATAAGCTATGACACCCACACTCCACCAGTCAGAGCTCTCACATTTGTTAAGCTCTTGCGCAACAAATAACCTGCAAAAGTGAGATCATATTAAGCCGTTTCTCAGGTAATCCGGTTCCACATTAAGCTATCATTCTGGGAAGAATGCGCTCAAAACATGCACATGAGTCAGCTTAATGCGAGTCTTACCGTTCTCTTGCATTTTCATCAATTTTTTGGTTCCAAAAACATTTGTAAGAAATCAAAACGTTTTCCTTTTCCGATAACAACAAATTTTCAGGTTTAAGATCACAATAAATGATTCCGAATTTGTGCAAATGCTTTAAACATCTAATAATCTGCGAGAGCCATACTTTTGCCTTTTCTTCTGTAACTTGAGGTCTATTTATGAGACTATTAGCGTTTGCATCCAATTGATGGAACACTTCAGAAATTCTTCTCGATTTCATTAGCGATAAACTCATTTCTGATTTAGATGCTCGCAAATTAATGCGATCCGTGTTTTGTGTTTCATTTTTTGCTAAATATTTGGTCGCTCGTAACGTCTCGTCGACATTCTTTAGTATACCTCTAGCTTTGGCCAGTAATCCACTTATTCCTAAACTTTCGACAGAGAGTTGTCTCTTTGATTGACTCAAACTTCTAATTTTATTGGATTTTTCTGACGGAATGTGAATTTTAGAATCACAATCAGTAATAGAATCAATACTATTAATAGAGTCTGAAATAGATTCTAATTTGCAGTTTGCGAGACAGTTCTGTTCCGAGTTTTGTCGAGAAAATGCATAATTATTACAAAGAGATAAATAACTTTTTGAAGGTATGTCACAATCTATTGACTCAATACTCGCTAAACTACCAGAAGGTGAACAAAGTTTGGGTGCATCTGATTTGCTGAACAACTGTTCCTCACTATTGTTATTGTCAACATAAACATTGGCACCGCTTTCTGATTTGGCTCTCGAGAGCCGGCGTCCACTGTAAGCATTGTTAACTATCAAATAATCGTCGTTATCATCAAAAGCAAACGTACAGTCAGGACACGGAGATAATAGACTAGTTTGAGAGTTGGATGAGATCTTTTCCCATAATTTGCCCCCTTTTGCGAATTCGAGTAAAAGAAATAATGCGTATTCGGTTTTAAAAATTCGATATATTTGTACCATATGTGGAATGTCGTGCGGAAAAATACTTTGTGGTGATGGCAATGCATTAGATGACGATGTGGTAGAAGAGTTGGTCGAATCTTCAATTAAATTTGTCTTATAAATGACTTTAATAACAAAAATATTGTTAGTGGTGGTGTCGATCACAATCTGTACTTTAGAAATAATGCCAATCACTTTGAATTTAGTTAATTCATGACCGGATCCAAACCAACTTGATATGAATGATGACGTGAATGTCTTAAAAGGACTGTCCTATACATACATGCAATAAATTAATAATCATTTCAAATTAGAGTTAATCCCATTTTAATCAAATCAATGCTATACCGGAGCCCAACGACGGAATGGTTGACTTTCATTTAGATAAGTGTCATATATCTGTTCAGCTCTTGTCAAATACTGAAACGTTTTTCTTCTGATGGAAGCTTTCTTTTCAGAGTCAGTTTCATTACTGACTCCCTGCAAAAGTATACCGACAGCGCATTTATATGACTCAAACGCTGCTTCATATTCGAGCGATTCTTCGTGTTGTTGTCCCTGAGCTATAAGCGTCGCCGCATCTAATAAATAGGTCTCATTTAATTCATCTGTTTTATTGATATCTTCAGTGCATTTTTCATTTGGTATGTCTTCTGATATATTCAAAGATGAAATGTTTTCATTAAAGGCTAAAGAATTTCCATTTTGATTGTCATTTGGCTTCAGTTCAAGTGCTGAGCAATCGATTTCACTTTTAACGATTTCATTACTAACACTCAAATTATTTACATTAAGATCTTCTTTAGAATTGGTTTCATTTGACTTTATATCTGAAAAGGGTTTCGGAAATAAAGTGTTATCTTCATTATCAATGGTTGCGATCTTTATTTGTGAAGAATCCTGACCCTCACTATCGCACGACTGAATCGCATAAATAAACCAATTATTGCTTTGTTTGACTGCACTATCGGTTAACGAAGAGTTGTCGTTATTAACTAACGGATCGAATTGTGATAATTGTGTTTTGCTTTCCGTCGGGTTTTGATTATTCTCTGAATTTTCTATCGAATGAATTGGTGTCGAGTAATAACTGCTGACATCACTCAAATCACTTCTTGTGCTGCAGTTATCGCTTGGACTTAGACTTAAATTATGTTCTAATGATTGTAATGGTTGTAACGGTTGTGGCAAATGATTGGTGTCATCGGTCGGACAGTCGATCACTTGTTGTAATGAAACTGTAGTGAAATTAGTGGTCGAGTTCTCGAAGAATTTGACGAAAACATTACTCGTGAAGAGCGGCGGATGTATTGCCGCGAACTCAAGCAATGCCAGCGCTGATTGTCTTCGCGTTTCGATCACTTGTTCATCAAATCGCCCGAAAAGTGTTGAGTCAGGAAATGAAGGAATGGAACCTTTGAGATGTAGTGAGACGTGAAGTGCGGACAGGCTTTTGTGCAATTTCTTAAATTCACTGAATCTCTTATAAGTCACTAATTCTGTGATACCTTCGATGGAGTTCTTGTGAAACACTCTTGAGATCACTTTATATACAGTGAAACCCTTTCTGTGTTTTGTGGGTTCACTCACTTCGAAGACACGAACCCAACCATCGCTTCCTTTCGTAGTCATCAATAATTTGTCTCAAATTCGTTTATTTTTAAAAATAATTTATTACTTAAGTTATCAAAAGTGAAAAATATTTGGATTTTTTATCTTTCTATCAAAATCTCATAATTTGAAGCGTTTATAAGTGTTTTGTTTTCGTAATCCTATAGTAAACGCCCTCTTCTTTGCTTACACTCAAACAGCTGTCAATCAAAACACGGATCAAAATTCATATTTGAACAAAAAGTGTCAAATTTAAAAAACAATCAAATTTTAAGTGATTTTAAATTAAAGATAAGTTTTTATAAATAATTGACTGCATTGAATGCATTGAATGGTTTGCTTTTAGAAGCTCTAATGCATCGGTTCTCAAATAAAAAGAGATACCGGTATTCTTTAAGGTAAACAAAAAGTTAAAGTAAAGCAAAAATTGAAATAAAAAAAATTGTAGTAAAAATTGTAATAAAATTGATGAAAGTATAGGAAAAATGATGAAAATATAAATAATAGGTTATATAATAATTAAATAATTATTTGTAATTTTAATAAAATAAGACTTTATCGCAATCGAAAACCATTGCATTTAAATACAAATTTGATTAACAAATATTTGAATTGTTAAACATTATTAAACAATTGACTAAATGTCAATCCAATTAAGCGATTCGTTTTGCCCCTAATTTCATGGGTCCTTTCGGTGCTTTCGTTGTTTTCCTCGCTTTTCTCTCCTCCAAGTCTTTTAATCTTTGTTGTCTTCTTTCCTCTGCTTTATTCTTATTTTCTTCATTAGAAACAGCACTTGAACTGGTACTAAGCCTGAGCTTCACATCACTATCTTTGCCGTCATTGAGATCATTCCACTGTTCATTATCTTCATTCCAATCACTTTTTGTATTTTTTGATATACTGTGTGTTTTATTTGTTGCCGAAAATTTGTCAAAAAACTCTTCGCTCTCATCTTTAATAGAACTTCTTCTATCACTTTGTGTTTCATTTTCATTATCATCAAAATCATTGCATTCTTCAGCATCCCATCCATCGAGAGATTTCTTATTGCTGCTTTGATTATTGGTGGTGTCAATACTGCCCCAAATCTCTTCGTCAAAGTCAGGCATCGATTCACCCGATTCTGATTTCTGTATATTAGGCGTCGAAGGTGTTAGTGGTCTGTCATCAGACTTGTCTTTATCGATAGTTCCAGAGCTTTCCTTATTAGAAGCAGTTGTTGATTGGGGTGAATTCACTTTTTGTTCAGTCGATGGTTTAGTCCTATAAAATTTGGCGGCCAGTGATGTGACGGCCCAACCCGCCCAACTGGCAGCTAATGTTGACGAAACATTACTTCCGGCGGCGTTCAAGTCAGCCTCTGTTGTATAGAATTTCAAAATGAATTTACGCTTAATTTAAGCCTTTTATCAATATTATTGATCAGCAACAGAACAGAATTAGACAAATACTTACCCATTTGTTCAACAAGAGTGGGATCCTCAGAAACTTTTTCTAATTTACTGACGAATCCTTTAAGTGCTTTAAAGGCTTGATCGCGAACCTGTTTTTCTGGATCCATAATTAGATGACATAAGGCAGGCATTACTCTTGTGGCACATTCTCGAAGTGAATAAAAATTTTGAGTCGCAGACAATGCAAGAATACCTGCAATATATTTGGGTCGACAATAATTTTAGCATTTCATTCAAATTTTAATTAAGATAAATAAAAGTTTATATTATGTTATTTTTAAAATCTTTATGTTTATGATTACAGCCAAAGTCAGAATTAGCCTAAAAGACAATTTTATATTTAGGTTTAAATCCTAGTGAGCTTTTACCACATTTTCAAAAGGGGTCCGGTGCCTAACCGGCCCTATAACTAACACTGACATTGAGGCTCTGGTAATGAGTGAAGTTAAATGTGTTCACTATAATTCTGAACAGACAATTAAATAGCGCCAAAAGCATCTCAAAAATATGTTCAGACAGACATACCTGCAATACGCGCCGGTGGAAACGGATCTCTCATTGACCGTAAAAAGGCTGGTATTAAAACAGTTTGTCTGGTTTGCGGATGTAAATGACTGGCAATCTTTCCCAAGCAAACAGTGGTATTGGTTCTGATGCCTCCCTCTTCATCTCTGGCTTGAAGTCGTGCAAAATTTTTTACAACTTCTTCATTAAGATTGTGATAATTTAACTTGTATGCCATGTGTAACATACACTATAAAATTGTGGTTTAAATTTAGATTTTCTAAGATTTTCAAAAATAATAAGTAAACTTACTTTCACGGTCTGCTCTCTTATAACAGGATTAGAATCTAAAAACCCTTGAGATACGTGAGGAAAGACACTCTCATTTACAACATTTGGTTGAATATAATTGATAAATGATTCCATCTGTAAATATGTAAATATTTATAAATATAAACTTTATTAGTATTTAAAAGTAAAACAAATCAATTGTTAATCTGTAAGTCATTCGATTGATCACCTGTTGTAACAATTTAGCTCTTGTGGCCCTATCTTTGCAAGCGAATAATTTTACAACACAAGGAACTATTTTCTTTTGATATTCTTCTTCGTCCAATGATTTACCAATCTTTTAATGCAAATTAATTATTAAAAGTTTATAAAATATTCTATAATTGAAGTAATGATGATTGAAGTTATACCTTAAAAAGCGGTCCCAATATCGCTGATCCAACATTACTAAACTCAAAAGCAGTGATAAGTTGTGGCAGAATTTTATTTTTGCAAATGTCTTTAGGGAATGAATCCAATTGATTGTCTAAATTAGTAAAAAATCTATTCTTCTCTGTCGTCTCTTTAATCTATAAAACAAACAATTAATTTAAGTCTCTTTGAGTTATAATAACTTAATAATACCTGAATTTCTTCTAAAAAAAGCATCGTATCGATGAAACTATTCTTAAAAAATCCGTTTCCAGAACGACATTTTGTGATGAAATCAGAAGGACTTAACCTGTTATTTGGATTACTACTGATAAGTTCTGTATATTGTGGTGATAATGACTTAGGGATCTGAATAAATGTTAATAAATCCAAATTTAAGAATAAATAAAATCAGTTTAAACATAATGCAACTTATAATATAACACTTACTTTTCCGATAGTCTTTAATTTATTAGTTTCTGGTAATAACCCGTTAAATACTTCCCATATGAGGCATCCCAGTCCCCAACTGTCTGCAGACCTATTCATAACATTTCTTGTGAATGATAACTTTTCTTATAAATTCAAAATTTCTTAATTAATGGTAAATACCATTTATGACCGGTTGGTCTTCTAGACTGATCGGTTCTTTCTGGCGGTGTATACTTTTGCTGTGAAGCCAATGCTTTAGTAGGAATCGTATCATCAGAATTGTTGCACACGTACTCTAAACCTCCGATACGCCAAACACCGCCCGAATTTACGTATATGGAGGGCAGGCATATATTATTATGAGATAAATTACAATCATTGATGAGAAACCCAACCCCTTTCTGTTTAGAGGGAAAAAAATACTTTATTATAGTATTCGAGAATCAATTGCTCTTATTTAAGAAAAATGAAAACTTATAAAGTTTTCTTTCATAAAATAAGTTATACTCTATTTATGGTATTATAAGATTATGTCTTATTATACGAATTCAGATAATAATAGATGACTAACCGCTACTTGAAGTAAACCCCAAGAAATTGCTAATTGTTTTTGTTGTTGTGTATAATCAGATATACTTTGAAGATATTTATCTAATGGTTCCACATATTCAGTGACAACACAAACGAATTTGTCGGTCTGTTATCGAATCGAAATAAAAAACATAAATAATTATAAGTTTATTATTAATATAAATACAGTATAAACAAAATTGAATGTAAAGACACCTCAAGTGAGTCAACATATGTTAGAATAGAGGGATGTCTTAATGTTTTGAGGCGTTTGACAGCATTTTTTGCTTTATCGATATGGTTATCACCAGAAGGTTTCGATTCGTATTTAAATATTGAAACCAATTCTCCGCTTGACTTATGATATAAATAAAACACAATTTATTAATTCAATACATAAATTAAAATATTTGATTTAACTTTTATTTATAGAAAATTGCCATTAAGTATAATAATAATAGAAATACTTTTTTTTTTGCTGAATGTAAAACAGAAATGGATTTGTCATCAGTGGCGATGATGTCTCCTATTTCATAACCAAAGTCTTTTGTGGGATCTCTTGACCAAAACGACCACATCTTCTCTCTCTTTCTCTGTTAATTAAATCTTTAAATTTGTTTTAATTATTAAATCATTTAATAATAAATATATTTATTTAAAATATCATTTAATTGTTTTTCGTATTTGCATTTCTGTGAAAATCATAATAAACATTACGTGTTATTAAACTGTTATTATTATAAAATATGTTATTTATGTTTACATTTGAAGCACATAACAGATGGCATAACAAACGCCTTCTTTTGCTTCTCTTTAAACACAAGTTTACACGCAATTTAAGGGCTTATTTTGTTATAAATTGAGGTCAAAGTTAAAGCCTTTTTGACTATAAATTACAATTTGTATAATAAGAATGGAGTCAATTAATAGAGTATTTCCATAACATTTATGTAAACAAAACATTTGTTGAATGAATAGATGAGTATTAATAGTAAAACAATTGCAATATTAATAAATTGTAAGCAATTAGTGCTGAATCACATCAAATCAAACTATAGTTTAATAAATGGTTTGGAGAATGAATTATCCATTAGTTATGAGAATCATTTCCTCATCAGTTAGTGTCTCAAAACAGGCGGGGAC
>JAQGCH010002870.1:0-11727 GCA_034699485.1 Nanhermannia elegantula
CTCTCTCTCTCATCTCTCTTGTAGAGTAAGAGAGTATGATATATCTGTTTCTCTATCTATTCTCAATTTTTTCGACTGCATTTATTTTCATGTCAAAGCATTTGCAATCAATTGAGTAGAATTGTATCGCAATTTTCCTTTTTTTTGAAGCCCATGTTTACAAAGACGGCATCGTTCGAACCATTTCGAGAATGCAAAGCTATTGGATTGTTGTCACTCATAAGACAGTTCATCTGTTTTAAAGTTTGAATTTTTTACGGCGATAACAAATTCTTACTATGTGTTCATGTGTTCGTTTATTTTTATATATGTATAGTTATGCATACAGAATAAACCTGTGAGTTGCGAGTCATTCATTCAGTATTACACTAGAGATGGGATTACGAGTATCGCCTCACCAAATATAACGCCAAATAAGAAGAAATAGAAAATCTACAAAAGCAAAGTGAATGTGAATCGCGAATGATAGTCCTTTTGGGATCAAATGCAAGACTAGTATTGATAACCAGTGATGGCACTCCATGAGAGTGAGACAGTTTTAAGCACAATAAGTATGTTCTTATTCAAGTCTTTTTGACTTTTGGAAATGTGCTCAGATTTTAGTAGAGACTCAGCTGTTATAGTAGTGGTCGGCAAAAGGAAAATGTTTGCTTAAATTATACTTAAACCAAAAAATAGAAATAAAATGTATAAATAAATAAATAGCAAAAGAGGATTTATCTCAAAAGATGGCTTTGTTTTGGTCAAAACAGTCATAAATAATGATTAGCTCTAAATAAATACAACTTAAATGAATCAATAATAATAATCAGTCAGAAAACTGAATATCCAAACGGAAAAAACGGAAACGATATTAAATTTTTACGATTATATCTTTGAACTTTTCTCTTTAGAATAGGAATCATTTTAATAGTATAACAGATGATTATAATAAATATTTCAGCAAAAAGGTTGAAATTTAAAATTTATGATTAATATTTGATCGACAAAACGGTAGAAAAGTTTTACAAAAAATATGTTATTTTCAAGTATAAACAGCTTTTGGCAAGTGATGCATTGCCATGCATTGCCATTTGGTTGCATCAAAAAGATGGTAACAGTAAGTGCATCGCTGAGCATAAGAAGTAACCAGAAATAAGAAAATAAGAGAGAGAGAGAGACAGACAGACAGACAGACAGATGAGAGAGAAGGATCGTGAACAATAGGCGTTGGTGTGTAGGTCTATGGCTTATATGATGCGTTGCTTCGCCTATTCTCGAGCTATTCTTCCTTTTCTACAATTCACGTTTCCGTGACTGGCAATCGTCGAAAGGCATCTTCATTGACGAGCGAACACTCTTAGCAAACAAAACAATGGCAGCTATTGTTGAATTGCAGAAAACAAACCTCAGTCATCAAATCACATCTGTTCTGTTCAATCGAATCACACCACAAACGCATAACAACTGACGCTGACTTAAACGAAAAAGTCACCGAAATTTGATTCTTCACTGATAAGTCACAACAGTTGAAGGATAAAGAGAGACAGAACCAAAGCTATCTCACGATATTGGCCACAAAAACAAAAATGAAACTTTTAGAACCGCAGTAATTGTAGCAGAAGTTGTGCCCAAACCAAACTCCTCTAAAACTATCATCAAAATCAAACTACAATTTTTAGTTATATTCAAAGTTACGTACCGTAAACTTTTTCAATGCTATCAATTTTTGAAGGCTAAGTAGCTTTAAATAAATCTTTTTTAGATCAATAAAATACATGTATGTGAAGAAGAATAAAGCGAATATTCTTTTAAGAAAGAGACGATTCTTTAAAAAGATTTTTCAGTGATTACATAATAAGAAATGAAAATACACTTTATTTGAAAAGACATATACTTAAAGTTAGATATAATACCATTAATAGAACGTATCCATTATTAAGGATTCAATTTTTCAATTGTCTTAATCAAGAGTACGTCGCATTTTAGTAGTAGTACTAATGGTATTAAAACCAATAGTTAGCCTTAAACCGGGATCACCAGAATTGAAAACTCAGATAAAAGAAATTTAGTGATAAAATATTAAAATCAAAAATAGGCTTTTTCATAACTTATTTAAAATGAACTGTTATTCATAAGTAACTTAAATTTTAAAATAATTTTCAAAGAGAATACAATTGAATTTTTTATTTGACTTCTTTTCACCAAATGAAAAGCTTGAATAAATCACTACAATGAAAAAGTTTAAGTTAAACAAAATTTATTATTATTTTATAAGAAGACATGACTTTTTTTTGTTGTTGCAAAAATTGTGTAGAAAATGCATTATTTAAAAATACTATTTAAATGATAGACTATGACATCAGTGAAATTGCATTGAAAAAAATCATAATGAGATTAGTAGTGAGAGGAATGCAATATATATTTTTTTAATATAAGTACTGTAATAACAATTTATTATTTAGTCATTTTAAAGAATAGCAATTATAAGTCTAAAGAATATTTTAGAAAATGTAACAAAAAAGGGAGAGATGGAGTCTATAAGAATTATTAAAAGATAAATTGATACAATTCAATGAGTTTAGTTCTGTACCACTACTTTATACATAGATAGCATTTAGAGACTATTTCACATTCAGTCAATTATTAGAGTATAACGACTAGAAAATTGAAAATTCAATTACTAGGCATTCATAGTGAAAGAGTTCTGATTTTCAAAACTGCGAATTAATTAAAATCTCTCCAAGTTTTTATGACGTGAACACTCAGGTTCATAATCATGAATGAAATGTTATTTTGAAAGCAGGAATTTTTATCAAATTAAATAGCAAACACATTTTTTTAAATGATTCAATTTCTTTTTAATTCACTAACTCTAAGCTTTTCGAGACATAACTCAGTTTTATGCAATTATTTTCAGGTGAAATTAATATAAAGCTAAAAATCTAAATACTAGCATAAAAACAAATTATTTTACAAAAACTATTTTTCCCTAATTTTAAAATATTTATGAAAGTAATATTTCTTAAATGAATTGCACACAAGTCTTAATTTCTTATTTTTAAGAATTGTTTGAACAAAAGTTCTATCCTTTCGATGATATAGTGTTGAAATTTGAATGTAGAAATACTAGTATTAGTGGAGAGAAATATAATATTAAATCATTCATCCAAATAATGGAAAAAGTTTTGACGAAATTAAACATTTTGAAAGATACTGTATTATAAAACTAAACTAAAATCCATAAAACATATTAGAATATATGTGTCAACAATTATTGTAATTATTATATAATAAAAAACTCTTGACTATTACAAAGAAGTTCGGTTCGAAATAAGTGAAGAGTAAACGCATAAAATAAAAGAATTTTAACAATAATCCAAATTATTAGACTCGACGATATGATCTATTTATCGAAATTTCCTCATGAAATATACTGCGAACAAGTCGTTATAGTTTTAAAAGTTAATTTCATAAACTTTTATGTATGAGTAACTCGTTTCGAAAATCTGAAATCTTATTTGAAGATAATGTCATCGATTATTTATATTAAACTCTGAACCACTTATATGATTAAAAGTGGTCTCAAAGATCTACAGACTATTAGTTAAGCTGTATTTAATGAAATGGCAAAATCAATCAAAAAATAGTCATTCGTGGATAATCTTTGCCACTCGAACGATATTATTTAAATGTTTGAACAAATAAATAAATTTCTATATATTGTATGTGACACAAACGTTACAGTCAAGTGGAAATAGAAAAAATTGAAGCAAAATAATGAAAGAAAAAGAAAAAGAAGAAAAAGAAAGAATTGGAAAAAGAGATTCTTTAGGCGAAAAATGCAAAAGTCCTACACATATAAAATGCATATTTCTCCAAAAACATGTAAGCGCACAAAATTTTCTTGTATTGATCGATTTCTCGTGTCTCTTCGCTCAATATGATTTCGTTTTGTGCTACCCCTATCCCCTATTCCTTCACCATCACTTCAATACAGTATAATATAATCCTGTGTTATTATCGCATGCAAATGTTGCTACCAGTCATTCTGACTCAATAGAATATGAAGGCTTTTGGATCCTCCCTATCTCCCATTCAAAATACTTAAGTAATCTTTACGTGAGTAAAACATATATACACTGTAACTACTCTAAAAACTAACTAATGCTCTTTTTTCTATTTATGAAAATTTTTATTTCTCATTCAAACAAATTACAGAATTCTCTGAAAATTAAAGCTATTATTTTTTAATTCTTTTATTTGGCTATTTTATTGTAACTGTTTTTCTAATAGACATATCACTTAAGATTTTATACCAAGAATATTAGGTCAATATTAGTTTCTTTTAATAAATGACTTCCAATGAATCCAAAAGTCGAGTGAGAGATACAATTAATATAAAAACGTGAGATACATAAAAGCTGCAAAAAGAGGCAAACGTCAGATGAGAAAACAGTGATTCTTGATTTGAGATTAAGGAGAAAGTAAAAGAGTGACATTCAATGTGATGATGTACTGGAAAAATGAAAGATAGGAAATGGTTGAGCAGAGGAATCATAATGCAATGTGGGAATTGAGGGACTAAATCATAAACAAATGTTACGGCATTGCACCACAGATAATATCGCTGTTATCTCATACAAAAACTTGGCTTATTCTGTCTTAAGGGTTGAAGTATTGTCATCTGTTTATCTTATAGTCATTCATGATATCTTATTAAATTAAGTCTATCTCATATAATATGAATGATATGCTGTCATTAAAGTTAGTTAGCTTTCAATATCAGTGCCAAAAGATTCTAAATCTCAATATTATAGCTATAGGTTTATGTGTATTCAGTGCTGTACCAGTACTATAAAAGTAATTCATTGAAATCATTTAATGTTTCTTACAATTAGTGAATAATAACAATTCAATGAACATTCTATGAAAATATTCATCCATACAATCATGTGCTGTAGGAATAATGAATTATACAGTGTTTTAAATGTGTTCAGTTCAGGTCAGCAGAGCTCAGTAATGATAATCTTCCTATCATTTAATAGAGGATATGCTTAGAAAGTGCTCTTTAAACAAGACTTTTATCTTTTCATTTAAATTGTCGTCAAAATAACAGAAAATAACTCTAATATGTTTGCAAATTATGTTTTCTAATGGATGAGAAAAGTTACGGACGATCTCATACTTAATGATAACTTAGGGTGAAATCACAAAAATACTCGCATGGGATTTGTTTTTGTGAATGGCTTTCAATGAAGCGAAACATTTTCTACCCTTCTTTTTGCCCTTTTCTACTGATTTTCACAACACTGCAATAGAATTGTGCTGTATTACTATTGTGTTTCTCTTTATGAATTGTAATACATTTTAGTCTCCCATATCTTAGGCTCAAATAAGCATTCATGCAAAGAGTTGGACTCACGAACATTATGGATAAAGAGATAATCTTATATGATGGCAGCGGACAAAAGTCAATAACGAATATTAGATGAGGCAAATCCTATTTTTTAGAAAAGGTTCAAATAATTTAATAACAGTTATATCTCAAATCACTAAATTACAAAGATTTGTATTTTCCTAAAGCAAGTTATAAGACTAAAGACAGAGATTTCCTTATGATTAAAACTCTAACATTAAGTATTCATTTAATTTTTAATTCTTTTTAATGAAAACTTGTGTTTAGAACTGTTGTTAACTGTAAATAATTAAAAAGTTGATGAATAAGTTATGTAATTTGATTGTGATATTTATAATTTGTTACAAAATGATAAAATTTTTATAAATTAATTAGATTTCTCGATAAATATTTTATTATAAATTTAATACATCAGCATAATAATTAATAGGTCACATCTACTCTATCCATATATTTAAAAAAGAATGTTTTGATGTCATAAATATAATTACTTTTCACTTATAAACACAATTGAAGATCAATAATGAAAGATAAAATTTATTGTTTATAAGTACTAATTAAAAAGAATTCGAGTATAGCAGAGTCTTTATATAATTCTTATAAAATAAATCTTAACGTTTAGCCTAAAAAATAAATTAATTAAAATTAAAAAATAAAATAACTCTTTCGTGATAGAGCTCTAGGTTTAAATTAAAATCAATGACATCGATTAATTGTTCACAACTTGAATCCTCAGTCAAGTTCTACAAAATATAGACAAGACTTTAGTTTCATTTGGTAAGCCAAGCGTTGACATAAATTAATTCAATTGTTATTACATTGAAAGGTAATTTTAAAAAAATTAATTAAATAATTATTGATTTCAAATACTTGAAAACTTTGATCCCAAGTAATGAAAATTAAAAGATTTATTGAAAAAGTTCTCGCTATAAAACATGTTAAAATATTTTCATTAAAAATTATGATTAATTGAACTTTTCTGAATCAAAAGTTTGCTTCCAATAATTTAATATATAAATAAACTCTTAGATTAATTTTTTTGAATAATGGGAAATAGTATGACAGCCAAATCAAAATTAGTGATTTATTAAATAAAAAGTAATTAAACTTTGATGAGAGTAATATTCTAATAATTGTTATTAAATTACATTTTGATGGAAAAGTGAGCTAATATTATGAAAAAGTGTCATAAAACCACATTTGATTTCAATTAAGTAAGTTACAATATCAGATATACAATAATGCAGAAGCAATAAATGTTAATAATACTGTACTTAAATATAGTGCGCTGTAATCTATAACTTTTAATCTGTATTTGATAAATAAAATTGCTAAATATCTTCTTTAGCCATTAGCATGAAACGGGTAATTTGCACAGTCATTAACTACAAATTCATATAAAACCGAAATACTAGTGAAAACTTATCGGACACTATCATTACTTTTTGAAAAAAAGTTTATTTTACATTTATAGATGAGCTTTCACTGAGAAACGAAAAAACGCAAGTATAAAAATCCGGGTGTTTTTGAATAATATAAATTTCAATGTACACGCGATTTCATAATAATTTGTGCATTCATTACATTTAATAACATTTAAATCGTTATCATTCAAATTCAAGTCATCACATAGTATAGAACGATGAGATCGAAAATTTGCATTAAAAGTGAAAGCTATAAAAATATATATACATTTATTTATTATGTAAGCTTTTCAGAAGTGAGTTATGTTAAGGGCGGAGTGTATTATGTACTGGTATATGAGTATTTTTTGGCAAAAACAATACTTTCAAAAATATCATTCTGAATACTTTTAATAACATGTTAACTATTTTAATATAAGTATACGAATGAGTATTGGTATATAGGGTGACCACAGCTAATAGAACGCAATTCTGGACTTTTCTGGGTAGCTTAAAAAACAAAAAGTAAGCCAAACAATTTTTTTTATAAAATGTATATTTTCACAAAAAGCAATTGTATGAAAATAGCCTAAATTATGGACAGTCCATTTGAAATATGGAAGCATGGTCACTTTATTAGTGTATGACTTTATGAAAAAAACTGGTAAACTGCATCTAATAATTTTGTAATCATGCATCTTAAACGGTTTCAGGTTTACTTTATACCTTATAGATTACCTTTAGACCTTTATAACTGTTCTGTTAATTTATTTGTAAATACACAATATAGTAAACCTAATCCACTTCAAAATTTTACACTCTTTTCTTTATGAACACTGATGGTCGCTCTTTATTTTTATGTATATCATTGTGCTCGCTGCGACTTTAGTGTTAATAAAGCGAAAAGTGAAACATTTTGAAGTGGATTAGGTTTACTGTATTCATATATAATAGGTATTAGAGTGAACCTGAGACCATTTAAGATGCATGATTCAAAAATTATAAGATTGAGTTTACTAATACACGAAACACATATAAGCGTACAGTACATGAGCAAGATCCAAAGCTTTGGATGGGGTGAGCCTTCAGAAATACTTGAAATTTCGAGGGGGGGGGGGGTCAAAAACTGATCGGTTTTCTGAGACAATTTTCTCAGAATGCGTTTACCCGTCAAAGAATTTTTTCGCGTCAAATTTTTTTCAAATTTCTCTACTTATTAGAGAAACAATGTTTTTTATGCTATTTTTTAAACCAATTAAAGCATAAATTTAATTAAAAGTTTTATAAACAAATTAAAATTTTAATCAAATCTGAATTTTTAATCAAAATCAAAGGGAGAACAAAAGAATTTTTCAAAAATTTTATTAAAAACTTCAAAGGGATACATTTTGGAAGAACTTCCGAAAAGTGAGAGGGAACTAAGGTACGATTTCTGATATTCTGAAAATCTTTGGTGGGGTGCACACCCTAGACAAATTCCTATCTTGTGCATGTATGAGTAAAAACAGTCCGAACTCAGTTCTTATTTTAAAGAGACATAATGTACTGTAAACATGAGCACTAATTTTAGAGTGAGTTGTTTTTTTGTCAAATACTTTTAATGTTGTTTTGATTTTGTTTCAATAATGAGAATATAAAAATAGAAAGATAGTAAAGAAAATCTCACCAAATACTTAGAATAAAATAAACTTATTTATTTTGATCAAAATCAACACAAATGAATCATTACTTTTTGAAACAGTTTAATTAAGTTTAAAATAATTTTGAGTTAAACTTCATGAATCTCATGTGTTTGTATTAAGGAGGTTAAGGAGTATTATCAAAGGCATTAAAACAGTAATATTTTATATAATTATTGAGATTATTTAAAATAAAATTTTGTGGATTATTGTTTTCGCTTAAACATATACATATATAAGATATAATAGAAAAACCAAAGAACTACAATTGGATTAATTGTTAACAAATATTTCGAATACATTTTTGAGACCATAAAAAAATATAATTGAAAGTCTAATCAATTTTAGGTTATAAATGAAATAATCTGAAACCATTATGAAATAGAAAAAATAACAAACACACTCAGACAAAGTCAAAGGTATTAATACTGAAATTGTTGAAAAATATCGACCACAAAAGTGCGCTAAAAATAAAGGTAACATTTAAGTTGCAGTATATATAATATATAACAAATACAACATTAGATAAAGTTAGAGAACGCACAAGAGATAGTAAGATGCAATCTCTTTTTTACTTTCAAATTTTCATAGTTTTTTGGTCTCTATTGACATGCAATACGATCATTAAGACCTAATACTCAACATGGATAAAGATTTTTGCAGTAAAACTTGTCTCATTGAACTCATTTATTGCAATATTTACTTCTAATTTCGTGATTATTTCAATGGTTTTAAGAACATTTCTTAAATAAAATCTATTTTTATTAAGTTAAATATTTATTGTCATTAAATAATATCCAAAAAGCAGTAAATTTATATAAAAACAAAATTTTTATGTTCTCTATTTAAATATAAAACAAAGATTTTGTGAACTCTTTCTACCCTATCATAACTCTGTCTATACGTTTGTCTCTGTCTTTCTTCCTCTTCTCTGTCTCTGATTCTCTAATTCTCTGATTCATTGTCTGATGATTTTAATGATATAAAATAGAGAATAGGGCCAAAAGCACTTAAAACGTTTCACAGAGAAGCGAAATCAAACTCTAATTAAATTTGGTGAAGAGAGAACTGCATTTTTAGAGTGTAATTCAAAACAACTATTATCAGTGCGGATATGGATGAGAAAATTGATCAATTTTAGAATGTTTTTTGTCTCTCTTTCATTTCCATCCATAGTATGAAGACAGCCGTTGGGCACAAAAGTTATTTATTGAGTAAACTCAACTCAAGGCATTAACTTCAATGCTGCAAATCTATGCACTTATTTAGTTCCACTATTGTTTACAGTATAATTCAGGTGAACTTTTATTGAGTGATAGACTCTTATTAATAATATAATTATTAATATTTCAAATCATAAAAATGAATATTTAACTTAATTTTAATTCTTATCAACAAATAGATGAACAGAACATATGAATTGTAAATTGACATCAATTTTAATTAATTGATTTGTAAAGATTGAGCTATAAATATAATCTAAATATATAAAGCGATTTATTCATTTCAATATTTGAAATTTCTTTTTCCAAATCTATTAAATTAGAAGATAGTGAACTACAGTCTTGATTCTTGCAAAAAAACAAACGCAGAAAAGATTTTTCAATTATAATAAAAAATTATGGCTGAAGGCTATGAATCTGCATTTGATATTAAAGCATAAAACTATTGAAAGAAATGTTTGAAATATTCTCACATAACTAAATGAATTATACTTATGACATGCGATTTTGTAATTAAAGTTATTAGTTGTGGAGAATAAATATTTAGACGAATTCTCAAATTATGTGGACTCACACATGCTTATGCTTAATAGAATACAATATGAATGAAAAGCATATTTTCAAATGCAAACCATTTAGAGTTATAAACCCATAGATTGATAGACATATGAATTATTAAAGCAAAACTTCAAATGAATGATCGCCACAAAAAGAAGAGAAATAGTGAACAAAAATATGAATCAATGAATTTTTTTCTCGCTATTTTTGTGTTTCATTTCTAGTTCTGGTGGGCATTAATACAGGAAATGAAATGACAAAAGTATTCTCGGCCTATGCATCGACTTTTTGCTGCATTTTTTATGGCACTATCGACATGTTTTTTATATTATTATTCGTATCCAATCCAACACAATGTGTATCACTAACTCCACTACTAAATGGGTGGATATTCTTTGCAATGCATGACAGAATACACGGACATCATGTCAGATGCATTCCATGGTAACATAAAAAACATAAATCCCGAATACTTTTTGCCGCATTACTAATTGATGGCACAAATAATTTTACTCTAATACTCAGTACTGATATTAAAATTATTTCCCCTAAAAACGTCGATATCAACGAAAAGGTACTGTGTATTGAATATAAACTTTGAATGCATTGAAGCATAAGTTTGAATGCATATGAAAATAATAATAAGTTATCACTTTGAATCACTCAAACTAATTAATCATTCAAATTATTTCCTTAACTAATAATTTATATCCTTCTCGTGAAAATCATTTTAAGTATTGTAAGTCATAAAAATTGACTTTATCTGAGGGATTATTGAGGGAACTGGAGTCAGATTAATAAATCTGATTCAATTGTTTCATTAGAAATGAAGTTATTTATCTTATAAAAGGCAAACAATCATTTAATGTGCTTTTAAGTCTCATAAGCGTAGCTAACATTGTGTTTTATTGTTTATTTAATTGAACTCAAGTAGACTTCAAATAACAATCACACTTATAACACATATTTTTGAGGTGTGATTGTTATTATCTGGTTATTATAAATCTCTCAATTTTCACTTCAAGCTCTTTATTAAATGGCTGTGAGAGGAAATATGATAATACATATAAAAATAGAATTAAATCAGTGAAATATAAAATGATAAAAAATCACAAAATCACTGATATATCATATTTTAAATAAGGGCTCTTATACTGTATACTAAATGAAATACTCTTTTTTCTATCTATTGCAACACATCACGTGCTTTTAATGTTGAAGATAATAATAATTAGTAATGAAAAGAGTTCAGATATGAAATTAAATGGAGAGCACCAGTGTTTAAGTATACTTTCAATATATTGCATATATAACGATATAATATCATAATTTAATGTTGAGCTTTAGCTTTTGGAGGCCATGAAAGCACTTTTCGCTTGACTGGCTTTTCACTTAACTTAGCATTAGCTTCATTTTCTTAAATATTAATTTACGAGATGAGCGCACCAGCACCACAACATTGCATA